>JAQZBX010108220.1:0-10574 GCA_029593785.1 Cabassous unicinctus
CCACATGGGAGGTTCTGGGTTTGGTTCCCGGGGCCTCCTAAAGAAGATGAGCAAGACAGCGAGCTGATGCAATGGGTTGGAAAGGCAAGCTGATGCAACAAGATGATGCAATAAGGAGACAAAATGAGGAAATACAATGAGAAGCTCAACAAGCAGGGAGCAGAGGTGGCTCAAGCAAGTAGGTGCCTCCCCCCTACATGGGAGGTCCTGGGCTCAGTTACTGGTGCCTCCTAGAAAGAAGATGATCAGACAGCAGACAGAGAGCACAAAACAACAAGGGGGGAGAAATAAATAAATAAAATAAATCTTTTTTAAAAATGAGCAAATGACTTGAATAAACAGGTCTCCAAGGAAAATATACAAATAGTCAAGAAGCATATGAAAAGATGTTCAACATCATTGGTCATCAGAAAACTCAAACAAAAACCACAATGAGAGCTTATGATTGACCAAAATGGCAGTATAAGAAGCTCCAAGGTGCTCTTCCCCCACAGAATCATTGAACAACTAGCAAAACCTGTCAGAGCCATCTTCCTCAAAACACCAGAAAATACTTAAAGGGTTGCAGTAACAGGGTGAGTGCCAAACCAAGAAAATGTGGCTTTAAAAAGATTAGTGGAATCTCATGGCACTCTTACTGGTCCCTCTGCCACCTCTTCCCCAGTGTGGTGTGGATCCAGCCTATGTTCCCATTATGGGTCACTGACCTTGTTGTGGAGGGAGTAGAGTAATTCCTGCGTGCATAGTATGGTGACTTTATGTCAATGCCAAGCAATAGGGTGGAAGCCTGAAAGACTGAACCAGAAAATTCATCTTGATCTCACTCTTCCAGAACTTACCTTGTAGATAGAAGCTCCTTGCAAACAGCTAAAACAGTGTAAGAAATAACTAAGACAAAGCAGCCTGGAGCAATGGATTATCTGCTTAACTAAGCACCAAGGAGGGGGAGAAAGTTTAGAACATAGGGAGTAGAGTGGGCTTTTGAATTCCTGTAAACAGAAGAATTCCTAAGGCAATGAGCAAGCACAAATCTAAGATAAGACAGAGGATCAGAAAAGGTTCACATTCAACTCAGGCTGACCTTCATGATGGGGGGAAATGCATGAACAATATGAGAACCTCAATAAAGAGAAAGAAAGGCTGAAAAGGAACCAAACATGAACCCTGGAATTGAAGACCACAATAACTGAAATTAAAAAAAAAAAATCCCTAGACAGTTTCAACAGCAGAAAAGAGCTAGCAGAAGAAAGAATCAGTGAACTTGAAGATAAGATAATTGAAACGATTCAGGCTGAGGAGCAGAAAGAAAGAAAAACAAAAAAAGTGAGCAGGTTCTAAGACACCTGTGGGACACCATCAAGTGCAACAATACACAAATTGTGGGAGTCCCAAAGGAGAAGAAAGAGAGAAAGGGACTGAAAGATTATTCAAAGAAATAATGCTAGAAAATGTCCCGAGTTTGAAGGAAGACATGAATACGTGCCTTCAAGAAGGCCAACAAACTCCAAACAGTTTAAAATTTAAGAGAACCATGCTGAAACAAATAGTAAGTGAATGGTCAGGTGCCAAGGACAAGGCAAGTTCTAAAGCATCAAGAAAAAATCAACATGTTATGTACAAGAAAGCCCCAATGAGATTAAGTGCAAATTTCTCATCAGAAACCATGGAGGCAAGACGGCAGTGGGATGGATTATTTAAAGTGCTGAAAGAAAACAATTGTCAACCAAGATTTTAATATCCAGTGAGATGGTCTTTCAAAAATGAGGGAGAAATTAAAACACTCAGATTTTTTAAAAAGCTGAGGGAATTTTTCTCCACTAGACCTGCTGTACACACAATGCTAAAGTGTGTTCTTCAGACTGAAAGCAAAGAATACTACACAGTGGATTAAGGCAACATAAAGAAATAAAGATATGCAGTAAAGTTAACCATATGGGTAGTTATAAATGCCAGTATTATCATATTGTATTTTTGGTATGTAACTCCACTTTTTATTTCTTATGGTTTCTAAAAGGAAAATGCATAAAAATTAATGATAAATTCATTGTTTTGGACCTACAGTGTGCAAAGATATAAATTGTAGCATGTACAAAAGAGTGAGGGGTTTCAGAGGATATAGGAACAGTATAAGTGTATGCAATTGAATTTAAGTGGGTATCAAATCAAGCATAAATTTTATAACTTGACGATATTAAATTTAAGCCTCATGGTAACCACAGAGAAAATATATGAACAAAAAATACAGAAAGAATTATGAAGGGACTTAAAATGGTACAATACATAAAATCATATAAATATAAAAGTAGGCATTATTGGAAGAATAGAGGGACAAATAACATATTAGTCTTACAAAGACCATTAGCAAAATGGCAGAAGAAAGTCCTGCATTATCAGTAGGTACTTTAAATATAAATGGATTAAACTTTCCACACAAAAGGCAGAGATTGGAATAATGTATAAAAAAGCATGACCCAACTATATGCTGTATTCAAGAGATTCATATTGAATTCAAAGACATACATAGGCTGAAGTCAATGGAAAGTTGCAACAACCCAATCCAAGCCAGACTAACAATGGCCCAGAATCTTCAGGAATGAAAGTTTGGGTCACCCCACCAGGTAAAGAGCCATGGCCAGCTGAAGTGATTGCTGAGGGTAACAAGAACACGGAATGAGCAGCAGAAGAAGGTAGTGATAAATATGAATTTCGACCACCTAACCAGATACAGAAACAAGCACTGTAATAGTCATGAATCTTTCTTCCTTGTTTTGTTATGAGTATGATTGTATATGTACATAAAACAAATATCTTTGTTTTCTTCCCTAACCTTTTCCCTTATTGTATGATAAGTTGTATTAGTTTCATGTCATAATATTTAAGGATGCCAAGCTTAAGAGTGAATATTACCCAAGGATTTGCACCCTATACTCTAGAGAATTACTGTGTTTCTGGTTGTATGCAGGAGAGTTGAACATTGTTAGGTGGAAATATATGTATGCATGTCTGTTATTATTTTTCCTTAGAGACCAAGTATGGTTTAAGGTAATGTTTATGGTTGCCAAGTTGACAAGGGGTAGACTGTGATGGTTAGGCTAATGTGTCAACTCGACCAGGTAATTGTGCCCAGTTGTTTGGTCAAGCAAACACTGGGCTAATTGTAATACAAGGACATTTATGGACTTTAGTCATAAGTAAGTTTACTGCATAGATGGTTGAGATTACATCTGCAATCAACCAGGGAGATTTCCATCAGCAATGAGTGACGTTTTGTCCAATCAGTTGAATGCCTTAAAAGGGGAAGTGATTTCAGCATCAGAGAGAATTTCCCAGCTTATCTTTGGGCAGCCAACATCTCCTGGAAACTTGTCAAGGACCTTCATTGGACTTTCATCAGAACCCCTGGTTTGCTGCCTGCCTGCGGAATCTGAACTTGTACATCCCCATGGTCACGTGAGAGAATTTTATAAAATTTCATACTAATTACAGATATCTCCTGTTGATTCTGTTTCCTTAGAGAACCATGACTATACACTGGGACATATATTTAACAAGTATAGTGCTAATTATAGTTTTAAATAAGAGTGACAGAAGAGCCATGTGTAGGGAAACTATAAATGAGTCTAACTCTGTTACACTGGGGAGCATAAATTCCAAAGAAAGGCCCATTGACAGCGTGCTGAATTCCTGAGATTGTCTGCCCTGCTTATAGTGTCTGTATGTATCTAGAGCCTCCAGGAGCACCGCTATTTGAAGCATTGTTTACTGTAGCAGTCAATGAGATCCTGCTGAGATGTTCATAAGCATAACTTCTGGAATGACTTCCTTACTCTCTTTGAAATCTCTTAGCCATAAAAACTCATTTGTATTTACCATTTCCCCCTTTTGGTCAAGGTCTTTTTCCAGATGCATAATCCCTCAGTGCCAGGGAGGCTCATCCCTGGAAGTCATGTCCCATACCAGGGGGATGGTAGTACATTTATATGTTGAGTTTGGTTTGGAGAGAGGCCACATTTGAGCAACAAGGAGGCTTTCAGGAGGTAACTCTTAGGCAATATGTAATACTAGGCTAAGTTTCAATTTCACAAGAACAGGTTCATAAGTACAATAATCAATATAATTGGCTTGGCATCAGTATTCCTTCACTAGGCACTTCCCTTGTACTTGGAGAATTCTTGCCATCTTAGTAGTTCTCATCCAGGCCCATCAATTTCAAATTCTGTCTTCCATAAAACATCAGGAGTTAATCTTGCTAAGTTCTCTGCAACTTTAAAACATGGATCACCTTTCCTCAGTTTCCAATAATAGTTACATCATTTACTTCTAAGTCCTCAAAAAAAATCTCTTTAGCATCCATAGTCCTATCAACAGTCTCTTCAAAGCAATCTAGGCCTTTTCTGTCAAGGATCTCACAATTCCTCCATAAAATACCCCTTATCCGTTTAAAAACTGTTACAGCATTTTGGTAGTTGCAAAAGCACTTCCCCACTCCTTGGTACCAAATTCTGCATTAGTCAGCCAAAAGGGTGCTGATGCAAAGTACCAGAACTCTGTTGACTTTTATAAAGGGTATTTATTGGGAGTAGAAGCTTACAGTTACCAGGCTCTAAAGAGTCTAAACTCAAGGTACCATAAGAGGTACTTTCTCACCCAAATCTGTTGCCACATGTTGATGCAAAATGGTGGGCAATGTCTTTGAGGGTTCAGCCTTCCTCTTTCCTCTTAAGGCTCTGTGGTCCCAGCTTCTTCTGATTTCAGCTGTAGGCTGGCATAAGGCTCATCTCTCTTCCTGGTGCTCATTTCTTTCTGGGCTCTTCACAGGGTCAGCTGTAGACTATCAGACTCATCTCTCTTCCCAGGACTGCAGGATCCTGTCTAATGAGCTGTCTCTCTTCCTCTGTGTTCTCCTCTGTGCATTTATTTCCATGTGAGAATCTGTTTTATCCCCACCAAGGGGGTGGGGACTCAACCCTGCACACCCTAATGATGTGGTCAAATAAAAGCCTTAATTTTGATTTAATAAAGTAAAAGTGAAACCTCTGAATCTATTACAATTTAATACACCCAGAGGAACAGAACAGTTTACAAACATAATCCAATATCTATTCTTGGAATTCATAAACAATATCAAACTGCTACAGTCCTGTTCACAGCCATCGCATTTAGCAGCTTATGGTTTTCCTTTGTGAGTCTCTGTCTCTTTGTCCCTCATCCTCCTGGGGGTGTGCAGCACTCTCTTGGTCTGAAGATGCCCATAGCAGGACCCTTGGTCAGCTTTTTTCCCTTCCTCCATTTTTTTTTTGCGAAAGAGTTTAACCCTGCCTACCTATTCTGATACCATCTTCCCAGAAGTTCTTTGAGCATACCCTCAAAGCATTGTTTAAGGGGAAGTCTTACCCTGTTATACCTACCAGGGAAAAGCTAGCTGAAGAAATTGGTATTCCAGAGTCTAGAATTCAGGTGTGGCTTCAAAACCACAGAGCTAGACAATTAAAGGCACAGAAACCAAAGTCTGGATGCTCCTTAGAAAAAGATAAAACCCAAGTTCAGGGTTAGCTTTTGCTTAGGACTCGAGAATATTTAGGAACAAGACACAGAAGAAACCGGATACACATTGCAAGATCTCAAATCCATATCCTAGTTCAAGTCTTTGAGAAGAACCCATTCCCCTGTATTGCCAGTAAGGAAAAACTGGCTAAAGAAACAAGCATTCCAGAATCAAGAACTCTGATATGGTTTCAGAACTGAAGATCTTAGCACCAAAGGCAGAGCAGCAGGAGACCTGTGAATTCCTGGCAGGTGCTGCAAATCTGAGGAAATAGCTGACTATTCAGCAGAACCAAAATGACCGTTCTACTGTCCCAAGCAGGTCCCATAATTTTCCTCCCTCCAATTCTTTATTCCTTGGGATCCTTTTGGGGATTGTATGCATACAATTCAGCCAAAGTGTACAATCGGTGGCATTTGGTATAATCACATAGTTGTGCATTCATCATTGCAATCATTTTAGAACATTTTCATTATTCCAGTAATAATAATAATAAACAAAAAACAGACAAGCACAATTGAAAGAAAGTTAGAAAATAATCTAGCTCAGTGAACACAGAGGTGGATGAGAATTGTGGTTAATAGTACAAATACAAGAATGTCCTTCTATGAACTAGAAAAAATGTACATCACTATTACAAGGTAGTAAGAATGTGGAGAAACATGGGAAAAATACAATTAATGTAACGTATGGACTATAGTTAACAGCAATACTGTAATATTCTTGTATCAGTGTCAAAGATGTACTGTGTAACTAATAGAGGTTATGGAAAAATATACCAAATGTACACTATAGACCATAGTTACTGGTAATAGTCTGATGATATTATCTCATAATCTGTAACAAATTTTCCACAATAATGTAGTGTGTTGGTAGAGGGATGTTGTATGAGAATTCCACATATGTACATGATTGTTTTGTAAGTTCACAACTTTTCTAATAAAAATATATTTTAAAAAAACAGACAAACAAAAAATTCATCACCTCTCAATCTGTCTATGCTTCCCCTGCTCCCTTCTATTTCTGGCTATTCTTGCACATTAAATTTTTAAACAGTTTTATTGAGATATATTCACATACCATATGATCTATCCAAAGTGTATAATTAATGGGTTTTAGTATAATCAAAATCTTGAGCATTCATCACCACAAAATCTGCTGGTTCTGTTCTTCAGGAGCTCTCTCAGCTTCTTGGGGCTTCTTTGCTTTCTTGCAGTACTCTTTTTCACATAGCAGGATCAACATGGCAGTTTCCTTTCTCTGTGTTGTATCTTTCTCTGTGTCTCTGTTTATATAAAGCTCCAGTTAGAGAGCAGAGATCCAACTTGAGTCATGCTTCACTGACATAGTCCAATCAAAAGGGCCCTGCACCCACAAGAATAGATTAGTTCAAGAACATAAACTCTTTCTTTTTGGATTCTTGAACTAATTTCTAATTGTCACAGTGTGCATTCATGAAAATGAGTTTTTCCCTAGTGTGAGGGTTGGAATTGGGAACTGGAAACTACCTCAGTATACAGCAATAAGAGAAAGATTAAACATATTATGATGCATTCTGGACGTATAATTTTTTCCTTTGACTGATTTAAAACATACAGAAAATTGTAACATCATACCATCACAGAATAAAGTCTATTGACAATATTCCTACCTTTTTAGCTTTTTCATATATTTTTCCAGGTATATTTATCTATAAAGTTCCCAGTTTTATAACAAATTATATGTCTTCCTAAAAATTCTAGTTTGTCACTGATTATTGTTGTAATAAAACTATCTTTGAAAAATAAAAAAAATTAAAAATATTATTTCCTGAGACCTGGGGCCTAGGATTGACAGATGGCTAGGGCCCAGGTGAGGGGTAGACAATGTAAAAGGAAGAATGTAGATTTTATAGAAAATGGTTAAATGTTACAGGATTCCAGCACCAAAAATCTGGAGGTCCAAGGCGAATGGGTAAAATGTAGTCTATATTGTTGTAAAAACTGTAAATGTAGTACAAGTGGGTAAGGCATAGATTTTACTGTTGGTCAAAAATGTTTGAAGACCACTGTCACTAAGGACTTTGGAAACTGTGCTAACTCATTTAGACATTTCTCTGTAGGCAAGGATGACCTATTGCTAGATTTAAGAAGGGCAGTGACATGATATAATTTGAGTTTCATGAAAAGTTTAACCATATTTGATAAAAATTGACCATGGAAAATGTCTTTTGATGGGATCCCCCATATTCACCTTGATATGGGTCATCTTGTGGTTTACAGCCCATCCAACAGAGTCTATCCCTCAGTCCTATTTTCTCACAAGGAGGCCTGGGTTATTATTTACAGATGGTGGAGATAGTAGCCATGCTTTAGGTACATGCATAATGTGTGGACATTCATACTGCATAGCTCCCCAGCCTTGATGCATGCCAGTAGGAAACCACACAAAGACTCTGGCTCTGGTGGTTCCAACAGGGCAGTTATAGTAACTTTGTGCATGTGTGAGAGAGTCATCTCATATGATTAAGCTAGATGGTCAGGCAATAATGCTTCTAAACTATGTTTTAGGGGATTTATCCTATGGCCAATAATTGTGTTAATCTCAGTTGCTACCAGGTTTCCAAACACAAATGGGTATGGATGAAAGCTGAGACCTAGACACAAAGATAATTAGAAGAGGGGCCAAGGCAAGGCCAGACAAGATGTATGCATGTTTGGGAGGAAGAAAAATCTGGAATAAATCTCCATGATTCAGGGATTTGGTAGCAGCCTTGTGTGCAGTGTTCATGGCCTTGGGCATGAATAAGCTGGCCACATGTAGAAGACACTTAGTGAACCTGATATTATAGTTGGTTGTGGTGTGTCTGACTCCTCTCTTCTGCTGCAGGTCTGGTTGGTCATGTGGCAGGGATAGAATGTGGTTTGGGGTCAAATGGTGCTTGGGGTGATATGGAAAGAACATGTATTATTGAGGTCCAGAGGATGAAATGTCCTTGTTTGAGTCTTTTTGTGGACCCCAGAAAATTATCTTCTTATGCTAACCCATTCCTGTGTGTGTAAGCCTATTTATGTGGGATCTTTTGGTTAGATTCATTTAAGGGACCTTTTGATTAGATCACCTCACTTAAGGGCCTTTGTTTAGACTACTTCAGTGAGGCGTGACCCCAGGTGGGTCCCGGTCCTCTTGTTGGAGTTTTATATAAACAGAGGAGAGGGCAGAGAAAGAGAGCTGCATTTTACCCTGCTGTGTGAGAAAGGAATCCAGGATCACCTACAGCCATAGAAATACAGAGAAACCTCAAGTGGCTGAGAGAGAGGCAGGAGGCTGGAATCAGCAAAAGAGCCCGAAGCTAAGCAATGAATCCTGGAGGAGAGGGGAAGTACAAGCCATGTGCCTGATCACCCACAGTTGATCTCAGGGAGAAAGCAGCCTGGAGAAGGCAGAGACCAGCCACCATTTTGCTTTGCCACATGGCAGGAATCCAGGATGGCCGGTGGCCGACTTTTGGTAAAACAACATCTCTGATGATGCCTTGATTTGGTCATTTTCACAGCCTCAAAACTGTAAGCTTCTACCCTAATAAATGCCTATTATAAAAGTCAACTTATTTCTGGTATTTTGCATCAGAAGCCTTAACAAACTGAAACCCATACCATACGATCCATCTAAAATGTACATTCAATGTCTTTTGGTATAAACACAGACTTGTGCTATCAAACTAAAACAGGGTCAAATTAATCTGGATTTAATCCTACCTCTGTGTCTCTGTCTACTGGTGTGATCTTGGCAAGTTACTTGACCTTAGTTTTCTCACTATAAAATGGGGTAATGATAGTGCATATTTCATGGTGCTTTTCAAGAATTAAATGAAATAATAAGCATAAAATGCCTGAAACATAGTAAAAGCTCAATAAATGTTAACTCCTCCTCTCCTTCTCGTCGTCTTCTTCCTCCTTGCTTATATTATTACACTGAATGGAGTCCATGGGAAGTTGCTTGAAGCATTGTCTTAAGGCAATTCCAGATCATAGCCTGGAGGAAAGTCCAAAATCATGTTGCCAGTCCACATGGGTCTAAACCAACAGAGGAAGTCAAGATGTGAATTTGAGGAAGATGATAACAGAAGACCAGCAAGAGATGTTGTAGAACCCAGAGAATGGGGAAGGAGGCCTGAAGTAACAACTGTGTCAGAATGCTGATGACTGTAGTGGCTTTTCATTCAGGCCCCATGACCATGACCATGGTTCTTCTGGAAAAATTAAAAGGGACAAAAAGAGTAGATGCTATTCCTTTCTAGACTCTTTCTGACAAGTGGAGATTCCCAGGATTTTCTTGCATTTGTTTCATGAGCTCTGACCTGTTGCTGATCAAACATGAGAGTCAGATTCCCAAGATTAGTCCTTCAGCTGTTACCTTCCTGTGATGGTTAGGTTAATGTGTCAACTCGACCAGATAATTGTGTCCAGGTGTTTGGTCAAGCAAGCACTGGACTAATTGTAATACAAGAGCATTTATGGACTTTGGTCACCAGTGAGTTTACTGTGTGGATGGCTGATTACATCTGCATCAATCAGGAAGATTGCATCAGCAATGGGTGATGCTTTTATCCAGTCAGTTGAATGCCTTAAAAAGGGAAGTGATTTCAACATTCAGAGAGAATTTCCCAGCTTGTCTTTGGACAGCCAACTTCTCCCAGAAATTCATCAAGGATCTTCATTGGACTTTCATCAGAGTCCTTGGCTTGCAGCCTGCCTGTGGAACCTGGACTTGGGGATCCCCACGGTCACATGAAAGACTCATATAAAATATATTATTGACAGATATCTCCTGTTGATTCTGTTTCCCTAGAGAACCTTGACTAATACACTTCCTAATGGGCCAGATATAGATCTAGCCCTACTAACAACATGAGCCATGTACTTTCATTATGACATATTAATGCTTTTCAGCCTAAGTCATCAGGGAGGACCACTGAAGTATAGGATGAAAGATGAAGTCTCAATAGGTCAGGTGTAGCAGGAAACAACTTGAGTACAGAGTGAATATT
>JAQZBX010108221.1:0-10574 GCA_029593785.1 Cabassous unicinctus
CTGTTTTGTTCATCTAAGTTGCGGGGGGCTTCAGGAAGCCAAATCCCCAGACAATAAAGCTCCCTTACCAGAGCTCCTTCCTCAGAAAATGCCCCCTCCCACCGGGTCGGGTCACCCAGTTACCGGACAGATGGGAGCTGCGCTTCCAACCAGCTTTTTTTTTTTTTCCCGTAAGGGTGGGGGTCAGCCGACTGTGTTAACCACCACAGGCAAGCTTAAAACTCACGAATCTCTATGGTTCAGTCCACCCCATCGATCTGTCCAGATAGATGTCCCAAGCTTCTTACTCCAAACGCCCACAGCACAGACCCCTGTGCCGCAGCCCTCCTAAGCCGATGCCATCTTGCCTCTCTATTCTATATATATGTGTCAATCTACTTTAAATTTTTGGAAATTTTTAATCAGTCTACTGAAAAATACCACTGACTGACCAAAGAGACTAATAATTTTGGGCACCATGGAAGGTTGTTGGAAGGGTTAAATGCTCAATACAAAGAAAACAGCTAGTACTTGTTTGGAACACAGATATTGCTGGAAAAAAAGGTTACTTCATCTTCTCCTCCTCTTCCTTTTGCTCCTTTTTCTAATTATTATCATTATTATTATAAATACTTTTTAAAATTCTTAATATATATGGCTTTGTAAATATCTTATGCCAACGTTTATCACTTATGCTGATGTTTATCTTTTATTTAAACACTTATGCCAATGTTTATCTTTTATTTCACCACCATGTTATTATGATTATTTGATTTCACAGAAATGCCAAGTTGAATGAAAATGTCCTAATAACATTCACTTCTATTACCTGGTAATGATGAAAAGTTCAGAAGTCCACATCTACCTTGATACTCTTTGAAATGAACAATCCTATGTCTCTTACAAGGCAAAGCACTTCTATTCAAGCCCATAATCATTAACTCAGATTTGTTGACTTCATTCATATGCATTTGAATAAAATATTTGAATTTGCATACAATTCAGAAGAAAAATTCAGCTTTACCAAATTTATTGAGTGGAATATGGGGGAAATTTTAATATTGAGATTGAAAACCAAACAAAACAAAAAACTAGTGTAGTGAAGCAAACAGTATTTTTAGAGGATATGCATAATAGAAGGCTTTAACAAGAAATTTAATCATTTGATGCTGCTAATGCTTTCATTTACCAGCATAAAGCATAAGCTTTTCAATAGTTTCCTTAAAAGCTTGCTTCACTTGTTGGTTTCTCAGAGTGTATATAAATGGATTCATCTTAGGAGCAACAGAAGTATTGAAAATAGCTACTCCTTTGGTCAAAGATGCCTTTTCTTTGGCCGAAGGGTTGGCATACATGAATATGAAGCTTCCATAAGAGATGGAGATGACAATCATGTGAGAGGAAGAAGTGGAAAACGTTTTTTTTCTCTGACTGGTAGAAGGTAGTTTCAGGATTAACCTAATAATGAACATGCAGGAGAAAATTATTAATGGCAAAGTGAAAAATAGAATCACTATTGCAGAGAAAAACCCAATCACTTCTAAGGGCCACATGTCTAAGCAGGATAATTGCAAGAGGGGGAAATAGTCACAAGCAAAGTGGTCAATGACATTGGAGCCACAGTAATCTAACTGCAGGAATAGAATAACTGGGGGGAAGATATTTCAAAATCCTGCCAGGCAAGCACAAAATACAAGCAACATACAGACTCTCTTGCTCATGATGGTTGTATAATGCAGGGGTTTGCAGATGGCTACATAGCAGTCATAGAACATGGCAGTGAGAAGGTAAAATTCAGTAATGCCCATGAAGATGAAGAAAAACAACTGAGCTGTACATTTGTTGTATGAAATAGTTTTGTCTCTGGTGATAATTGTGCTGAGGAATCTAGGGATACAGACAGTTGTAAATGACATTTCTAATACAAAGAAATTCCTAAGGAAGAAATACATAGGTATGTGTAGATAGGAGTCCACCAATGTGAGAGTGATGATGATTAAATTTCTGGTGATGTTTAATATATATGTGATCATAAAAAAGAGAAAAATCACAACCTGAAATCTGGGCTGATAGTCCTAGAACAGTGAATTCCCTGGGTGCTGTGTGGTTTTTCATTGGTGACAGATAAATGTTTTCCTTCAGATCTATTGAACATAAACATGTAAAAACAGAATCATTAAATTATTTAAATATCCATGATGATGAATAATTTTAAATAAAACAGAATATGTTCTTTTAGCAATCCACTCTAATTTGCCCTTTGCCTGTCATTAAAATAACAATTTTATAAAAATAAATATTGACATCTCTCTTTTGTTTATATCTTATCACAGGCCATGGATAAAAAATTCTGTTGTTAACATTTAAACAAAAGCTATTTCTTCTGATGCTTATTTAAAATTAAGCATCTAATTATTCTTAAAATATTTAGTTCATTTTATATAACATATGAAAATATGATGTTTGAGATTTTTTTCCTTTCCTCAATATTATAAAAGAGATTCTGGATTCTAGCATAATCTAAATATAAAGTTTGAAGGCCTACAGATATTATGCAGTCCTAATTACACATTTTATATTCGGGAAACTCAGACCAAGTAGTTCAGGAAACTTGCACAAGGTTAAACAAGTAGTCACCACACAATAAACCTCTCTTTAGAACACACATGCTTATCTGTAAGAAAGATAAGTAGGTACTTTTGCATTTTCTCCTAAAATACCTACTTAAGGGTTTGGTTGATATTATCAAACCCACACACACATGCACACACACACAGACACACACATACAGGCAGCATCTTCTTTCCTTTTCTGATAAAAGACAAAAATGACAAGAAAGGGAAATGTCTGATACTAAAATCATTGTCTATAAATAGTTTAATTCAGAAAATGGACCAGTGGGGTTTTTAAAAATACTGTTGTAATAAATGAATAAGTAGATGGCCAAAATAACATTTACTGTGACCTCACTGATATGAATAAATTAGCATAAGCAAGCTCACAAAGTCAGAATTTAGAATGTAGGATGGGGTAGGCAATGAGGAGTTATGCTTAAATTGTACTGAGTTTCTATTTGGGTTGATCACAAAGTTTTGATTAAGAATACTGGTGATGGTAACACAACACTGTGAATGTAATTAACAACACTGAATTATTTATGTGAATGTGGTTAAAAGGGGGAATTTCAGGTTGTACATATGTTACTAGAATAAACATTCTTAAAAACCATAAGGCTAATAGTAAACCCTATTGTAAATGTTGCACTACAGTTAATACTAAAATTATAAAAATGTTCCTTCATGAATTGTAACAAGTGTACTACACTAATGCAAGGTGTTAGTAACAGAGTTGTATATAGGAACTCTGTATTTTATGCATGATTTTTCTGTAATCCTACAACTTCTTTAATAAAGAAAAATAGCATTTATTGTGAAACAAATACTCTTTCACATAGGGATCATTTTTTAAATAATCCTATTCACATCACAGCATACCATTTAAATTTATAAAAATATAAATGCACAATTCAAGATTTATTGCTGTTCTCTAGTTTTAGGACTCCTTAATAGAGATCTTGGCAATAGACAATTATTTATTTATGAATAGACAAAGAACTGTAAGTCTACAACATATGCCCAAATAGCATTTTATTATGTTTAAATAAAATGGAATGGCATAAGCATATTGAAGCATAACACATTTACTTACTTCTTGGTTCTTCTTGATAATTTTCTCTGAAATTCTACTCTCTGTTTGCCTAATTATTCATATAATTCCAAAGCTAATAAAAATGAGCTAATCATTGATTTTGTCCCAACAGTAGTTTCAAAAAAGTATGGCGACTTAACTTTATATTAGCTCTCAGAGATTAGAGTTTGCCTTGCTTCTGGATGAGTCATATTTGACCCACACTATGCTGCATTCCTGATATAAAATTCTTGGAGTAGTTTTTTATGATAGAGCTCATTCCTGCTTTTCGTCTCACCTAAGCTCCAGGTACTAACACAGTACCTGGACTGGCTAGTAAGTCCTTTTTCATATAGTACCCAAAAATTGATTAAAACATTTTCTTTGCTTTCATTCAAGCATTTTAATTGAATAATGTAAGTAATAGTTTCCTTATGCTTCAGGAGTCTACAAATGTTGCTTTGAAAAATATAAAATAAGGAATGATCCTTTTGGTTTCTCTGATACAAATGGTACTAAACTTATTTTATCTGTATGTCCCTTTTGGCTCAGAGTAATTCATTAAATAAATGAAGAATGCCAAAAAGGGATGTCATTAAAAGATACAGATGAATCATTGACATTGATCTTTTCTGTAAGTATTGTGAAGAAAGATTATGAATAGCACAGTTATTGAGGTAAGTGAGACTAATGTATAAATCATTTCACACTGGGTATGTGATAGTATGATGTGACATTTGATTGTTCAATGACTGTATAAGGAGCCCATAATTATTTTTTAGAAATTCTGTACCTATCCTTCGGGGAGTTGTTGTGTTTATATTCTTTTAATTTTTGCATCACTAGAGTTGAGTTTTTCTCTACTGTACCACAATGAGACTAAAGAAAATGCTTCTTTATATTTCTGGTATGAATTGCCTTCTGAAGTGGACAACATATTAAGGGGCTTTATGGAGTATTATTCATTTTGGTATACTACATAGTACTTATAATTAGGACTTTGTATATACCAGCTATTTTTTGTGTGTATATCTAATAACAAACACTCTACTCTTGACGTTTATTATTGTGGATCAATTTTTCAGATTACACACACACACCCATCACCATACATCTGAGTAATCTTTAAAAATTGTCAGAACTTAAAAATATCTGTGTTTGAATCCTCCAATGACTTCCTACTTTGTGCAGTCTAAAATAGAAAACTATTTTAAAGATGTATAAAACTATTATAAAGATGTATGGGTTCTCTGATTCACATCAGCTCTTAGATATCAGCTTCACTCTCTCCTCATTCATTCGTTTCCTACCAGACAGGACCCCATACTATTCCTGGAACATATCAAGTGCATTCTAGGGAATTTTATCTGATTTTAGTACTAAATGAACCCTCTTTCTCCACATAACTGCAAGTATCATTTCCTCTCTTCCCATTTTCCTAATTTTCCCCTCTAAGTTTCACTTATTCTCTGAGTATCATCTCACCCCTCTACAATATAAATCAGGACTATTGTCTATATTTTCCTGCTTTATCCTAGTCACCTAGGAGAGTGAGGTGACACAGGAGGCACACAATAATTATTTGAGGAATGAAAATCATTTCTGTTTATAGAACATATCATTCCTAATAAGCTGTAAATTTATGAGAAATAATAAAAGTTTATCTAAAACTAATTTAACTATAATAAAAGATAAATATTTATTTAATGTTTTGTGATTTAGAAGTTTATTTCACTGTAATTTTTATCATATAATCACAAAATTTAATACTTTTAATCATTATCTCCTTCTCCATCATATTTTTCATACATTTCTAAAGGCCCTTTCCCAATACACCCACCCACATGATCCACCAAAGTGATGCCCCAGTTGGCTTTGTTTTATTAAGTGATTCTATTCTCTGGTCATGGTTGATTGAATAGTAAGTGGACACTGTTTTCAAACTGTTTAATTTGTATTATGAGCTTCAAAAGTGTAAGGCAAATTTGGGGAGGGAGTACAATAAATCAAGAAATCTGGGGAAAAAAACCATCTCCAGAGATGAAATATAATGAAGCAGACATAGGAATAAAAATATATTGAAGGAAATGTTGGGAGATGGTTTTAGATTCCATGAGGAGTGGTTGTAGTTCCTAGAATTCATTTTCTTGTTATCTTACTGTATCAACCCTTTTGTTATTTGTTCGTTTGTTTTATTTTTAAAAAAGCTTTAGATTACATAAATGTTACATCAAAAATACAGGGAATTTCCACATACTTTACCCCCCACCACCACACTTTCCCCCATTAACAACATCTTTCATTAGTGTGGTACATCTGTTACAATTGATGAACACATACTGAAGCATTGCCACTAACCATGGCAATAGTTTACATTATAGTTTACACTTTGCACTGAACAATTTTATAGGTCTGTATCAACCTTTTCATATTTGGGGATAATTCTATGGCTTATAGACTGTGGGTCCACAATTAATATCATAGCAATGTGCTACATATTGCATGTATTTTCTTTTGGCTCCTTCCCTTCACTGTAGCATTTACTTTCACTGAATCTTTCAGTTTAAATTTGCATAAATGATATCCCATCAATGTGGCAAAAATATATGAACCAAAAAAGTAAATATTTGAAAATCTGTCATGTGGCTATTTTTTTAATTTCTTAATATTCATTTTTTGTAAGGAGAGATGCAAATTTTATAATTAAAAAAAAATACTTCTATAATACATGTATAAATTTTACATTTAAAAATTTTCATTATTTTATTTTAAGTTATAAATTCAGAACTATATTATGTGTACATTTGATGCTGGAGTATGAATTATTGATAGGGTTGAAAAATGAGAGCATTCAAAAGTGGGGCAGAAGAAACAAAACAGGAAAAAATGAGCAAATCTTTGAGTTAATCCATAGAAGCATAAAGAGACATTGGGGTGCAATGAGTTTATAACTAACATAACATTAAAATGGACATTGAAAATATTTATTCAAAATATTTTAATAGTGAGAGTGAAACTGATTTTCTGCATATGAAAATTTATATTCCTTTACCTTTATTTTAGTACTCTAATTACTCATTGTTTACATATTATCTTCCTTTACCTGTTAAACAATAATACATATAGCAATATTTTTGAGATTTTATTGCTTACCACATATTGACTAGACTCAAATAATATTACCTCATTTGTGACAAACAAAGAAACCAAGTATGAGTTAAGTATACTATACAGATATGAAGATTGAGGCAGAAAGAAGTTAAAATATCTTGTCTCTGCAATATATGTATTTGTAAGTAATGCATTCTTACCAAATTTTTTCTAAGAGACAAGAACGGTGAGTTTATATCACACAAAGAACAGCATTTCACTTGAAATATCCAATTAATTATGCTTCTTTTCCATATCTTTATCAGACTCTGAGCTGCTAAATATCTTGTCTCTCTTGCTCAATCATTCTCTCACCATCTTGATTTCTACTTTTCTTTCTTTATTCCTGGTTTCTACCAGTTTTCCTTCAGGCCTCCTGATATTTCATTTTTAATTTAAACTAATTCATCTATGAAACACCCCTATATACGAGATAGTAGGACACTGGCTTTGTTGGTCTTTTTTAAATGGTTTATTCAATTATATCCAAGGTATTATGAGGATTATGAGAGCCTAATCCTTAAACCAATGGAACATAGTTCAGCTAGCATATTTCACTTTCTTTAGAAAGTGGAATTAGAGCTTAAATTACATTTAATATTTTGAAAATATTAAAAATCCAAAAATAAAATTTATTAAATCAATGTACTTAAATGACCCAATATTTAAAGACTTTCCTGTGGAATACTGATTCAACATCATGCTATTAGTTTGCTCAGTGCATATTCTTAATAAATTCTAGTGATATTTTAAAATACTATATTGATAATCCCCCACCCAGAAAGATGCTAATAAGTCTACTAATTACTGAGTCCAACAATGTAAATTGCGTTATCATTCTGTAAATTTAATTTAATGTCTTAGAAGTAGAGCTTATTGCAAGTGTCATTGGACCCTATATAGTACCCAGGTATAAGCCAAATAATTTAAAAAAAAAAAAAAGAAAGAAAGAAAGAAACAGAGAAAGATTTGTATCTTATGGAAATTTCTACCCCTGTATGGAGCAAGTTGCTACATGGTATGTCACAGGAACACAGACTCAGGCAAACAGAAACTTTCAACAAATGACCTCTTCATTAATTAGAGAGCACAAAGGGTCTAAATGAGCAGGGGAAGAGAACCCATTATGGCTGACCTTCCAGGGAGCCCAACTGCTTTTCAGGCAACTCCACACACCCTACTTCCTGCCAGAGAGGAGCAGCAAATCTATGCTGCCCCAAGGCAGGGTTTTTAAACAACTCCAAGGGATAGGAGCCTTGACACTGAGAGTTCCTGTCTGATAAGCAACTGGGTCTGCTTGTTCTCAGATTTGGATTTAAGGTATGGTCAGGCAATTCTAGACCTAACATCTCCCCTGGCTGTGGAATAGAAACATATTGAAACATGTGCACAAAATAGAAAAGGTGGAGAGGATAGGTGAGGACAGGGAGATGGCCGCTAGGTGTGACTATGCAAAACTCAAAATGCAAGCCTGAATAAAAAGTTATTATTGATATTATTGACTTTATTAAAACTATACACACCAAACAAAAATAGTGGTCAAATAGCCTAATATAAGAAAAAAGTGGGAAAAAAAGAATCCCAAACAAATAGGGAATTTTGTGATGGGATTTTCATCTATAATCAGTTGATTGCACCTATGATCAATAGAGTAGATTGCCCTCTTCAATGTGAGGAGTCTCCTTATCCAATTAATCAGAGGTCCTAAGGTCAAAACTGGGGATTTCACAGATCAGAAGATGAATTCAGACTCAACTTCATCATTGGTTCTTGCCTAAATTTCCAGCCAGACAGCTTCCCATGCAGAGATTGAATTAAGGACTTGGACTATCAACTTTTTTGGAATTTCCAGCTTGTGGCTTGCCCTATGGAGTTCAGACTTGTTAACTCCTACCCCATGTAAGACAATTACTTATAATAAATATCTTCATAATAACATTTAAATTTAGATATATATCTAATTTCCACAGTCATCAAAATTAACAAAAAATTCTTGATATCATGTAACACCTTCTCCATATTAAAATTTCCACAGTTGACCCAAAAATATCCTTTTATAATTGAATTGTTCAAATTAGAGCAAAACAAGGATCACATACTATATTATTATGTCTATTCATATCATTTATGCTACTGATTAGGTAAATAACCTTTATCAGGTTAACACTCTCCTGTTATCTTCTTATTTTGCTAAGAATGTTTTTTTAAAATCATGAATGGTTATTGAATTTTATCTGGAAAATATATATATACACACACACACACAGTTTTTTTATTTTCAATCTATTAATGTGGTAAACTCCACTAATAGATTTTCTAAAGTCAAGTCATCTTTAGCATAAAATCATATGTAACATGAAATAGTAGGCTTGCTATTTTATTTTAGTTTTCTATCTCTAATTTATGAGTCAGATTGTTTGCGATTTTTCATTTGTCTTACTATATTTTGCTATCAAGGATATGCTAGTCCATAAATTAAATTAAAAAGTTTTGCCTCTTTACTTTTTCTCTGGAAATATTTTATAAGACTGATTACATTTACCTTTTATATTTAAAAAAATAACATGAAACTTGGGACCTTAATCTAAAATTGTATTATTGACTTTTCACATTTTAGATCAATTATCTTATATATCAAGTGAAATAATATGTGAGTAGGTACTTTAGGGAATAGTTTGATATGTCGGCCAACTGTAGTCATTAGGCCAAATATGGCACACCAACTGTTTTTGTAAACAAAAATCACAATAAAGCCCATTTGTTTGTGTGTCATTTACAGTTGTTTTCATGATGCAATGGAAGAGTTGAGTAGTTGAATCAAAGATTCCATGATATGCAAAGTCTAAGTTAATATGTCTCTTTACAGAAAAAAAAAATGTGTGACCTCTGAGACAGACAGTCAAAATGCACATACAGATTCCAAACATTTGTATGCCCAGAAAAGATTTGGTATATACTTAAATAACTGAGTCATTTAATAATATCAGTATAAACATTCTCATATTTTTGTTTCAACTTTATCTTTTTTCCTTCTTGATCTAAAGCGTTCTATACTTTATGGTACACAAGTATTGAGTAATCAAGACCCAGTCTTTCATTAAGTCTAAACTTTAATATTGTTAAATGTTTCCAATTTAGCTTCAAAATTATAGTTTCAGTATGAAAGAAGAAGAGACTAACTCTATTACATTCCTCCAGAAGCTTACAATCTCCTCAGTATTCAACTGTGCCAATTTTGTTTGTTTATTTCTAAGCAAATTATAGAGCTGAATCTCTTGATTGAGACAGTACATGAATATCATCAAGAATATGCCTCAGTTGATTATGAGTATAACTAAAAAATGATTATTAAAAATTTAGGACTTTTTGAGTATTCATTTTTGTTCACTTTTTGACTTCATGTAAATCAGAAGAAAAAAAAGTTATGGGCCATAATTGTATGATCTTGTATGATCATTGCATAAATATCGATCAGGAAATTTTCCAACATAGTGACAAAATCTAATGCTAAAATTAGAGTGACCACGAAAGCATTTTTTAAACAGAAGAATTATCAATGTAATACATAGTAAAATTTTCTGTTGTTAGCTGCTTTACTTCTATTCAACTATGCTTGTCACTTCATTAAGCAAAGAAAAGAGTAAGTTGTATATCCTGTAATATAAAATTTTCCACATACTTGAGAAAGTTATAAAATTCCTAGCCACTTATTGTCTGGAATAGCAACTTCACAAAAGCATTTATTCAAATGTATCACT
>JAQZBX010108222.1:0-10574 GCA_029593785.1 Cabassous unicinctus
TGGTACTCACTTGAACCAAACAAGTTGCTTGACTCAAGCAACTTTCAGAACTCTCTCCTAGTCCATGGCATCTTATTTTGTGATCTCAATGTGTCTGGGCATGGTTTTCTATGATATTTTTCACTATGAGGCCTCTGGGTTCCTTGATTGTGCATATACATGCTTTTCATTACATCTGAGAGGTTTCCTGCCATGATATCTTTGAATATTCCTTCTGCTACTTTCTCTTTATTTGCTTTGTGTGTCCTTCAAAGTATGTATGGTATCCTTGATTTTATACCATATGTCCATTCCACCAGGTGTAGAAGGGCATTCAGATTGCTAAGGTTCCAGTTTCCATTCCCCCATGGAAGGTTTTAACAACTAGTCAAGACTGGCAGAACCATTTTCCTGAAAACGCTGGCACACTGTGGAGAGGTCTGTGCTCCTGCAAGTCTGGGAACCAGTTCCTTAGGGACCATCATAAGCTGACAGCCACCACCAAGAAACCACAGCACTGCTTATGAAATGCCACTCTCTTTGTTGGACGAGAGGATCGGGTCAGGATGGAGACTCCGCGATGTTTCTGCAAGAGGGTTTCCTGGACTGAGTTTCATACCAGGTCCCTGTGGCCCTGCTGCATTCAGGCTTCCCTGGTATAGCACCAAAGTTAGTTGCTCGTGTGATTTTCAAGAAGGAGAAGGAATGGGTGCTCTCAACAGTGTTGACCATGGTTCTTCCAGGATCTCCGCAGGAACCCAGGGAGCCAAAGGGACCCTTCTCCTCAACACACACATCAGGAGACTGGGTGCCTAGTGGTGTGTTCATGTCTAGTCCAGGCCCCTGAGGTTTCCTTTAGAAGGAGCACCACCTGAGCCAGGCATCGCTGACATCCACCTTGAAACCTGCCACCACCAGGCATGGGCCATCCCATCAGCAGCCTCCTGCCCATCCGCTGACCTACAGATCTGATAAACACCCAGCCTGAGGTCAGAGTGAGCCTCTCACTGGCCATGCATCCCCGCAGGGAATGGTGGCCCTCGTAGGATGGAGCCATGGTGCTCCAGGGTTACCGGAAGGTCTCTTACACTCTCTTTTAAAATTTATAATTTTGTTCAAACTCCTTTCTCTTTCATTTTCCAAGTTTACATTAAAGGTCTATTTAGCGTCTTTTTTAAACAAAATATTCTTTAAGGTTTTGACTAGACCACAAGGTACGGGAATATATCTCATGAAAACTGCTTAAAGCCCCAATGAATATTATTGCAAGAATAACCAGAAATGGTAGTGATGTAAAGAAGGGGATGCGGAGAGATTGAGAAGGGAGGCGATTCTGTGTGAGTTTGTGTGTCTGGTTTTTGCCAATTATTATTACTGAAAGAATGAAAATGCCTTAGTAATGATTGAAGTGATGGACACAGAGCACCGTGATTATAGCAAATGCCATGGATTGTACACTTTGCCTCTGTTGAATTCTTTACAATTCAGTCTCTATAAAACTTATTTGTACAACAAAATAGGCTTGTTTGGGGAATTGAACTCAAATTGAGTCAGGAACTACAATTATTGGTCATATTTACATGATGCTATTGCCTAGTTTGAAACCACCCTTTCCACACAAAGCCAAGAGACTGTGGAGGCTGATGTATGGGATACCTGTGTGATGTTACACATGCTTATTTTCAAAGTTCCCAATGTTTACCAGACACATAATGTTGCTCTATGCTCAGATATGAATTAATTGTACACTTCAATAAAATATATTTTTCTGAACAGAGGTTGTTTATAGTCACACACATAAGTTTTGGAATTGCTTATTTCTCTATTCAGGTCTTCCATTTGGTGTTCTTCAAATTCAAATGCTGTGCTGATGGGAGCCTTGGGATAGATGTCTGTACCCCTGGAATGGACCACGCATCCCTTGACCCTCATAAGCCACTCTACCTGACATCTCAGGAATGGTCGAATTGCGTTTTCTGTCCTTGTTCAGCCTGTAGATGTTTTTCCTTCTTGGTGATTGGCAGGGTCATCTGCATGTGATTGGGACAGAATTGGATGTTGGGTGCTGTGCATCATTTTGTTGTGAGGGAAGTTTTCTGTGTGTTGCCAGCCTTGCTTCTTTTTCATTTTATTTCAGAAGCTTGTATTGAAGTAGCATGTGACATAAAAGCAGTTATTTACATATGGGTAAACTGGTGCTTTCAGACACTTAGGTTTAAGGGAGGCTTGTCCTTCTTTGAAGCATGTCAGGGGAATTGAGCCACAGGTTGTTACTTATTGCAAACCTAGTGAGGGGGAACCTCTAACATTCCTAACTCTTTGTTTATATATATATCTGTGTTGAGGGACTTGGGTATTGGACCATAGGTAGTGGGTAGGATGGGAGGGTGAGATGATTTGGGCATTGTCTCAATCTGGCTACTTCCTGCTGTCAAGGGGCAGAGAAAAGTGCCATCCCATCCTGTCCAAGGGACTGTGGCTTTAGATTTTGCAAGGGTTGATATTGTTGCTTGCACTGCACAAAGACACCGTTTATGTATTCCTGAGCTGTTGACTGTATGATTCAGTTTATGAATTGAATGAGAAGCTGTAAGAGACAAGGACCAAAAAGAAGTAACAGCAATACTATTAGTAATGGTGTTATAATGGTTAAAATGATTGATTTTAACAGTGAAGAAAAATAAGAGAGGAATGAGGATAGTCATGAATGATTTCCATAGTTATTATTTCGGGCTCTTTGAATGATTTCTATGTTTTCTTTCAGGTCTTTAAGATTTTCTTCTACTTGTCCAGTTCTGTTAATATAAAAACCACAAGTTTCATTTATGATCACAGGTGCCTCCTGCAACTGCTGTGAGGACATCTAATGCTCTTCTATTTTGTATGACAACTTATGCCAGACTATTTATCTCTACCTGTTGACTGTTTATGGCCTGCATGGTTGCATTCCAGGATAGTTGTAGCTGTAGTGAGATGTTTAAAATTGATCATTCCAAAACAGGCTGTGGAAAATAGTGTGTCATATATCGAGTTTTTCTAAGATTGGATTGTCATCAGCATGATATCCAAATTCTGGATCTCCTAAGAAATGTCTTTTCTTTTGTTCATTTCATTTCAAAGGTTGGACTGAGGTTTCAAGGAAGGAACCAAGATTTGGTATCTGTCCAGAAGAGGCCATTTCTTGGGTTTTAAGATGGTGGCATTTGGGATGATAGATACTATAATACAAGTTCCTGTCCACACATGGGGAAATACTAGGTCTGCAGTGTTACCTCATAGAAAATAAAA
This sequence comes from Cabassous unicinctus, assembly GCA_029593785.1. Lineage (NCBI taxonomy): Eukaryota > Metazoa > Chordata > Mammalia > Cingulata > Chlamyphoridae > Cabassous > Cabassous unicinctus. Next base: position 3,268 of record JAQZBX010108222.1, read on the forward strand.
TCCAATGCATGCATGTGTTAGTGCTTTTGAGGGCCCAGAGGGGATAAAATATGAATGTGGATGGCTAGAGATATTAAATACCTGGGTTCTGCCACACACCACATTTACACAAAGGAGGGAGTAATGAGGGTTGGAGGGGTCATAAATTAAATGACTCTGGCAAAGAAGATTTTGAAAGAGAAAAGTAGAGAGATTTTTAGGGTTTTTTCAAGGTTTTACTTTGGTTAAGTTGTGCACTTGTCCCAAATAAGTGCCTATGCCAAATAATTCAGTTTGTCTATAAGAGCTGTTAAAACACAGAATATTTTCACTATAATTTTTGCTGCTTATGTGTGTAGGAAGCATTTGGTTAATACCTGAATCATTCCAGTGAGGGTTAAACTGAGATGTTTGTTTGGTACTTCTAAGTTCATGTGCCATTGCAGTGTTGTTGTGTCAAAGAGCAAAATATGGTTGCAGGAGGTAGTGGGTATATGCCCTAAAATTGCTGCATTATCTTGTGAGGACAGGTATTTAAAACATAAGAAAGGTTTGTCCATTAAGACTGTGACTATGCCAATGGAGTTTGAATTTTCTACTTGCTGAGTGTTCTCTAATTCATTTAAGGCTTGACAAAGAACAAGTATATCTTCATACTTGGACAAGTGGGTTCTATAACTCACCAACCACTAAAACCAGTGTATTGTGGATGGACATGCAGGAGAGATTCTGGACGTAAAGGAAAGGCAAGTAGGGATAGAGTTTCAGAGTGGGTAGATTTTGGGCATATCCAGCAATTGGAGTGATTGATTGCAGTTGCTATGATCTGGATGGTTTCAGTGAGAGGATGGTAGGGAGTATTTGGGGCAATTAATATGGGGAATAGTGAAAGGGTGAAATATAGGCTGGCCATTGCAACTCTAATCAGTGAAGAAAAGAAAGAGAGTAATAAAGGAGAAGAAAATGATTTCTTCAGGGTAAGAGTCAAAAGTCTCTCTACAACCACAAGTCCCAAATGATGTCCAGATATAGTTCAATTGGCTGTGAGGTATATCATAAGGGTTCGTGTTATGAGAGGTTTGATTTGGTGTTTTGTCACCTCTGTCCTTTGTGAGCTTCAATCACAGATCTCTGAGAGGATCGAAGGTGTACTTATCTGAATTTTCAGGGTTGTGCTTCTCTGCAGTCACAGTATCTGGTGTTTTACTGTTTATAGGAGGCAGTGGGCCAGGTTTCAATCTGGAAAAGTGTATCCACAATGGAAAGTTTAAAATTTTACTGCAGTGGGAGTGGTTAGGAGAACAAGAAAAGGACCCATCCATTTTGGGGTTAAGGGCTTAGGGTGTAAGGTTTTCAGGTATACCCAGTCACCTGGGTGAATAGGGAGTGAGGGAGAGAGGGTTCTGGTGCAGGAAGCATGGAGTCAGTTAGCTGATGGAGGAGTGACTGTATTTGAGTTAAGCTGAGTAGGTTACTCTGAAAATCTGAGGGCTGAGAAGGAATATTAGTGGGGATGAAGTGGCACCATACATGATTTCAAAGGGGCTAAGAAAATGTGGTTTTCAAGGAAGGGTTCAGATTCTCATGAGAGCTAAGGGTAGGAGTTCAGTCTAAGGTATTTGTATGTGCATTGCTAATTTGGTTAAGGGTTGTTTTAAGATTCTATTCATATGCTCCACCTTTGCAGAAGATTGGGGACTATAGGGGATATGTAACTTCCAAGTTATTCCTAGGGTACTGCAGTTACCTTGAGTTATTTGTGAAGTAAAACCAGTTCAGTTGTCTGACTGCAGGGAAGAGGGAAGGCCAAATCTGGGAAATATTTCTGTTAACAGGACTTTAAAAACAACATCTGCCCATTCTAAGGTTGTTGGGAATGCTTTGACCCACCCAGATAATGTGTCTTTGAGGACTAAGAGATGCTTAATCTTTTTCACCGGTGGCATGTGTGTGAAGTCTAATTGCCAATCTGTCACAGTTTGGAGCCCCTATACTGGTGTGTTTTAAAAGTAAGAGGAGTAGGATATCCATGGATATTAGTTTATTGGCAAACAGAACAGTTTCTCATTATTGTTTCTAAGTGTTTTGAAAGGGAATTACATAGGAGTAGTGAGAGTGGTTTGTGTCCTACATGGTATTGATAGTGTATGAAAGTGAGAATGTTATGTGTTTGTAATTCAGTTAAAAGGATTTTTCCATCTTTCATGATCCATCCCTCACTTGCTTTGCTCCCATAAGGGGAAGTTTTAGGGTTTCTTCAGGTGTGAAAGTGGGGGAGAGCAGGATATGGCAGTGCTAGGAGAATGGGTGTGACAGTAGAGTGTGAACCGGGGTAGGGTCAGGGAGCCTGTGCTTTGGCTTCAGTGTTGGCTCGGTTATTGCCAAAAATATAGGGGAATTCGATTTTTGGTGCCCTCTGCGGTGAATTATAGCAGCTTGGTTTGGAAGTGATGCCACTTTGAGTAATTATAGGATAAGATCTTTGTTCGCAATGGAGGATCCACTAGAAGTTAGGAACCCTCTCTACTGCCAGATGGGGGCATGTGAGTGTATGATGTGATATGTGTATTTGGAGTCAGTGTAGATGTTTAGGGCTTGCCCCTTGCTTCTGACTAGTGCTCTGGTGAGGGCTATGAGCTCAACTTGTTTTGAGGTTGTGCCGGGTGGGAGGGGGCCCGTTTCAACCATGTGAGTTAAAGTAACAATTGTGTATCCAGCCTGGGTGGAATTGTTAAGTTTAGTGGAGCTGCCGTTAATAAACCATGTGTAAGTAGGATTAGGAAGAGGAGTATCTGAAATATTAACAAGAGGTTTAGCAAGGAGATCAAGCCTATCACCACAGTCATGAGTTTAATCTGTGTCAGGAGTTTCTGGGGATAGGTTGGGATCAATGGGGAGGATGGTGGCAGGATTGAGAGGAATACAGAGGTGTAAAATGATGCCAAGATTTTGTAGAAGAGTTGCATGAAGGGTTTGAATAGAAATAAAAGAGATAAATACAGTAGATTTGTGAGTTAAAAGGGGAGATAGAGAATGTGAGGCAAAAACATTGAGGTAATTTATTGGAGACAGTTTAAAACTTTCTTGGACTAGGAGGGAAGTAACAGTGAGGACTCTGAGGAAAGTAGACCAGCTGAAAGTTATAGGATCTAACTGGAGAAGTAGGCAATGATTTGGTTATCAGGGCCATATGGCTGCATTAAGATTCTTAGAGCATACCCATGTCGGGTGTCTACAGAGAGGGAGAAAGGTTTACAGGGGTTGGGGAGAGCTAGAGCAGGTACAGTTAATAGGGCTTCTTTAAGCTGACTGAAGGGAAGTTTGAGTGATAGAGGGTGATTGAGTGGCATGTGTAAGTTGCCAGAAGCAGCTTGGTAGAGAGGTTTAGATATAGGTCCGAAGTTTGGAATTCAGAGATGGAAAAAGTTGATGAGCCCTATGAAAGAAAGGAGGTCTGTTTGGTCAGTGGGAAGGGATAGCTGTTGATGATTTGAATTGAGTCTGCAGTTAGATGTTTATGTGAGGGAGAAAGATGGAGCCCCAGATAGGTTACTTCAGATGTGAAAAATTGTCCTTTGCTTGGAGAAACATGATATCCCTTATCACTGAAAAAGTTAAGCAGGGTGATAGTGTGGTTATGGAGGTTTGTAACGAGGGGCTACAAAGGAGTTCATTGACATTTTGGGAAAGGGTACTGGAAGAGAATTGAAGGTTAGAGGTCTCAGTGAAGGGCCTGTCCAAAAATGTGGGGTCTATCTCTAAAGCCCCAGGGAAGAACTATCCATGTTAGTTGTTGGGGATTTAGAGGGTCTTCAGTGTCTGTCCACATAAAGGCAAAAATGTCTTGGGAAGTCTCATCTAGGGGAATAGTGAAAAAAGCATCGTTGAGGTCAATTACAGTATAATGTATAGTTTGAGGTGGTATGTGGGACAGAAGACTAATATGGGTTAGGAACTAGGGGGATGATAGGCTGTGTGGCTTCATTAATAGTTCTAAGATCCTGCATAAGGCAATAATTTCCACTTCACTTTTTTACTGCTAGGATCAGAGTATTAAAGGGTGAATTAGTTGGACATAAAAGGCCAGCAACATGGAGTTTGTCAGTAGTGGGTTTCAAGCCTCATTGGGCAGAGATGGACAGGGGATACTGAGGAATATTTGTGAAATAGGAGGTTTTTCTTAAGCCTATTCTGACAGGGGAATGATGTGAAGTGACTGAAGGAGAAGTCATAGCCCAGACCTGGGATGAACTTCTGTTTACAGTATGGGAGGAATGTCAGTAGGGATTGGGGAGGGGGTGGATGTGGTAGACAGAAGGAAAAGAAAGTTGGTTTGAGAGGATGGGAGCATAAAGGAAATGGAGGAATGGTGTTTAGACAGTATATCATGACCTAGGAGTGGGATTGCACAGGTAGGGATGATGAGGAATTGGTGGGAAAATGTGTGATTTCTCTTGAGCATATGAGTGGTTTGGTAATTAAAGGAGAAGTAGGGATGACATCAACTCCCACAATAGAGATTGAGGAAGTAGAAAAAGTCCTGAATGTTCCAGGGTGACTGAATATGTGACCCCTGTGTCAATTAAGAAGGAAATTGACTTACCGCCAACCTTGATGATAACCTTTGGTTCAGACTTACTGATGGTGATGTGGGGCCATTTGGAACCCAGGACCCATCAGTTGTCTTTTGTCAATCCAAGAAGGTCTGGAAATGAAGACTGGCTCCAGATCTGTAGGGTGTGTTGCAAGAACTTTCCTGGAAACAGGGTTTTCAGGACAGTCTGAGTTCCAATGACCTTTGTGCCTACACACTGAGCAAGGCCTTGGTGGGGGCCATGGATCAAGGCAGGAATGTGCCCAATGCCCTTTCTTTCTGCATTTGAAACAGGGTCTGGTTGGTGGACAAAGGGAAGAAAAGTGATAGTGTTTACGATACTCGACCCTGAGGGCAGCAGCAAAGAGGAAGGCTTTAGCTTGAACTCTATTATGCTTTTCTAATTTGTCTCCCTCTTTTCTATTGTTGAAGACTTTGAAGACTGTTTAATCAGGACTTTCTGAGGGGTTTGAGGGTCATTCTCTAACTTCTGAAGTTTTTTTCTAATATCACTATAAGATTGAGTGATGAAGTGAGTGTGTAAGTAGAGTTGACTAGAATCTGAGTCAGTATCTAAATTAGTGTATTTAAGGAGAGACTCAGTTAATCTATTCATGAAAGGAGCTGGATTTTCATCAGGTTTTCGTGAGACCTCTTTAATTTTTTCATAATTAACTACCTTAAGGGCAGCCTTTTGCATGCCTTCTATGATGCAGGTAAAGAAATGGGCATACGAGAAAAGTCAGTGGAGTCTGGTTGGTAATCCCAGGGTGGATTACTGGTTGGAACTGCAGTGAGGCCTGCCAGGAGCCTATTGTGATATTGGGTATGTATGGAATCTGCAAAAGTGGTAGCTGTAGCCAAAGTGCTTTTTTTTTCTTCTGGAGTTGTGGAGGAGGTAATGATAACATAAGTGTCCTGATAGGTGAGATCATATGAGTGAGTGAGGTGTTGAAATTCTTTAATGTAGGTAGAACAGTTTTCAGAGAAAGAGCCTAACTTGTCCTCTATCTAGCTTAAATCTGAAATTCAGAAAGGAACATGTACTCAGAGTATTCCTTCAGCTTCTGCTACTTCCCAGAGGGGTCAGAGAGGAGTTGGCATCTGTGCGGAGTTAGGAGCTTGCATGCTAATGGAGGTGGAGGGTTGTGGCTTGGAAAGAGGGGGAGGTAGTCACTGAGAGCAAGTATGAGGAGGGGAGAGGGGAGGGGTAGAAGGTAGCAGTGATGAAGGGGAGAAGGAATAAAAGGAGAGGGTGAGTTCAGAGACAACACCAGAGGATTATATGGAGGAGTTACAGGGGGCCATGATCTGAGGGATCAAAGTCAGAGTGTTTAGGTTTAGGGAGTGGGGGTGATGAGGAGGAAGGTTTCTGAGAAGGTTTATGTTGTAAAAGAAGAATTTGGTAGGAACAGGAGGATTGGCAAAGGGAGGGGCAATTGTGAAGGTAAAAGAAGGCTGGAATGTAATTAGCTGTAATCTGCTAATGCACTGGCTAAACCTCTCAAAGTCTGGGAGAACTTAGAAATAGAAAGTGCCGTGTTCTGGCCATTGATTTTCATTGTCCAGTTTGTATTGCGGCCACACAGAGGTCAAATAGAAAAAGAGCTTTTAGGTCTGATGTCTCCTTCTGGGTACAGAGTTTTAAGGTTATGAAGGAGACAGCCCAGAGGCATGGTTTGTGGGGGCAAAATTGAATTCCCCATTTTAGGTGGCTTGGGTGAGACTAAGGATCTCTAAGACAGGGGAGATTGTGAGTGAGGCCGGCATCCCTGAATCAGTCAGAAATTTCCAAGGAAACTGTGCTTGGCACCAGATGTCTCTGAAGCGAAGGGGTTTCTTCTTAGGAGGACACAGGCCTACCACCCACTGTGGCCCTCAGGGACAGTGAGGATCACTGACCTAGCACTAGGGTATTTCAGCAGGTTGTCCTGGACAATGGAAAATGGAGAAAGAGAGAGCAGGATCCTCCAGCGGAGAAACCCTTAACTCAACCAGCTGACTTTCGATGTGTGGTGTCGGATGGGTGTTTGGCCATGGCAGGGGGGAGATTCCTCACCAATCAACCAGTCTCAAAGTGACCCCAGTCCCAGGTTTTTGACAGCTTATGTTGGAAAAAGTGATGCTCACTGGGACACAGAGACTGATAATTGCAGGGAGGAAGATTTGCTGAGAAGTTCTCTCAGCAGAAGGGGTCTGAAGAATAGACTTCCACCCACTCCGAGAAGGGGGAATATGAATTTATACAGTACTTTTCTAGGTAAGGTAATGATGGTAAGTGAGAGGGAGTCAGGGTTTGAGTGAGGTTCAGGGTCCAATAGGAAGCCCTAGAGGTGAAAATTTTCCCTTGTACAGCTAGAGGATAATGAGCTAAGGAGTTATGTGTCCTTGGAGTGCTGGAGGGGCTGGTGGGGTCTTGTTCTGGAGGGGTGAAGCTCTCTATCTCATATTACTCCCATCTGCACGTGGCCTCTTTGTTCAACCTTTGGGAGAGTGTTGTGCTTTTAGACACATAGGCTTAAGGGGAGCTTGTTGTTCCTTAAAGCATGTCAGGGGGAATTGAGCGAAGCTTGTTAATTATTATAAACCTAATGAGGGGGAACCTCTAACAAGAATGATTTGCAATCCTAAAATAAACCACATTTATTAATATCTCCATATCTGTCTGACAGTTCGGTAACTTCTTGGGTAGTTGTCAAGCTCACGTGTAGGATACAATTTTTCTAGAGTTTAT
>JAQZBX010108224.1:0-10574 GCA_029593785.1 Cabassous unicinctus
TCCAGTGAAGGTTTTGATGAGTTCCCCAGGAGAAACTGGTTGGCTGAGGTAGAAACAGAAATTCTTCTTTCTGACTGCTGAAATAATCAGTTCTCCCTTTAAGGTGTTCAGCTGATTGAATGAGACTTCTCTCATTACTAAACACCTTTGTTGATTGTAGATGTCATCAGCCAGAGATGCAATCATCTGACTAATGACTTAATCCAGGATATACCCTCACATTAACAATCAGACCAGTGTTTGCTTGACCAAACAACTGGATGCCATAACCCAGCTAAGTTGATACATGAATTTAACCATCCCAAGCAGTAAGCCAGAGAATGAAAATATTGATGTGGCACCAATTCCAGCTCCACGTTTCACCTGTATCCCTAGAAGACTGAAGATTCTGCGACTGGGGCAGCAAAGCCTCCCCCATAGGACTGCACACAGAGTGACCTTCATGCCTGGCACACTCTTGGCATGGTCTACATTGCTCAACAAATATTAAACCCACTGCATCTCTGCCTAAGAACCCTTCAGTGAGTCTTTCAGTCCAAAGGAAGAATCAAATAATGGAATTATTGATTTGTGGGTCTTTTGCCAAGATATTGTGTTTGGAAACATCATTTACTTTCTCTGTAGAAAACAATGGATTAAGCGCTAAGATGGAGGTGAAAAAGGACTTCAATGATGACAGACACCTAAGGGCCCTGTCCTCAAAGGACCTGACAAAGGGGGAAACTGACATGTACACAAATAAATAATACAAAGGACTGACTGAATCCAATTGTCTAGGGTTGTGATTGCTGAGAGAATCAGATTTGGAATTTGCCATACCCATGAACACTTTTTAAATATTTTTCATTCCCCCAGAGTAAAACCTTATCATATCTGCCAAGGAGAGAAACTACAATAAACAGAAATATGCTCCTTGGGGAAGACTGCCTGTACTCTTATGCTATCCCCAGGCAGAGGTCCTGTGGCCTATTTTCAAGTTGATTTGGTTTTCATGTGTATGAAAGATTTGGTTAGTAAAACAGTAAAATAGCCAGATAGATCAAAAGAATTAGTTAGACCCTCTTAGGCACGATTATGATCCATCCACCAGCAGGTACCTAATCTCTGCAGCAGCGCTGGAAGAAACACAAATCAACTGATCCAAGAGGACATCATAACTGTGTGCCCCAAGGCTTTGCCAGCCCTTTACACCCTGGGGAGACAATAATTGTGGTCCCAGCAGGAAAATCTGTGGAACTAACTTGAGAGCTCCCCGGCAAACAGCATTAAAAGCCATCAAAATAGGAGGCTTTGCTAGTGAAAGCAGAACACTGGAAAAAGTAACAAGATACTGAAAATCCTCAGCCAGATCCACTTCAGCTTGATTGTAATTCTTGACTCCAGGCCTATCTCTGAAAGACATCAAACACAGAAAAGAAAAAAAAAAAAAAAAGTCTGAGAAAAAGCACAACTTATTCCATTTGGAGAAGAGAGAATGACACATGTAACAGATGGAATGGGGAAGGGCAAAGGGCTTAATAAGATTCACTACAGGACTCGGCATTCATCTGATTAAAAGTAGCATAGGCAGGGGCAGAAGCAGAACAAAATCACCCTACTCTGACTCATCATGCTCTGGGGTGTGCAGCCACCACCTTGCAGGCAAGACCAGGGGGAAGACTCACACGCACAAGCCCGGTAAAAAAGCATCATAACTGCTGAACTGAACCACGAAGGTTTTGCTTTACTCTTCAGCGTCATGAAATTCTGGGCCTATGAAAGAACAGCTCAACTAGGACAAAAACAGAAGGGGTCAGCTTTGTATCCTCAGCGTCTGGCACAGTGCCACACACATGGGGCTTAATACCTGTATTTTGAATGACTGAAGGCCTAACCCTCTAGTTCTGTCCATAGGGCCTGCGAATGTGTATAGGTATAATCTGTGACCATATGTCTGGATTTGCCTGACTGTCCCAGTTTACAGCAGTTGTATCAGCATAGTTATTAGTGCCCCCTTTCACTTGCAAAAGAGTATCAACTGGGACAGCAAATTATATTTTACCTTAAGCACAGTCTACCACCAAAGTGAATGTTTTTCCATTGATCAGATGGTCCCAAATATACATAGGGCCCTTTACTTTTTCCATCAAGTCACTCTTCAGTGCTTGCATAGTCCATCTTGGGTGGACTTTTGGGAGACCCTTTTCTTTCCAGTCTCCCTTTTGTTTCTCTTTCCCCATGTCTTCTTCATTATTTCTTCTAGGCCCTCCTTCCTCCCAAGGGTCCTGGCTCTACTCCTTGGGGAGGGAGAGGAGGAATCAGCTTCTCTATTACCAGTGAGTCTTAACTGGAGGAATTATTTTAAGTCTCTCAGTCTTAAGGGACTCTACTTGCACAACCATCTTTCCTTGAATAGTCACTATAATTCATGGCTTGACCTTGGTACACTATCATGCTGACAGAGTCTCTCTTTTCTCTAACTTACCAAAAACTCCTCCTGGGAATGAGTGATTTAAAAAGAGAAGGAAAGAAGGGGATAAAGGATGAAAAAAAAATCTATATCATGCTAAAAAATAATAAATGAACAAATAGCTTGAGGGAGGTCCTAAATGTGGGCAAAGATTTGGACTCTTTTTCCTGTGGACTTTTCTTACCTACCAGTATGAAGGCACTGAATTATATGCTTGCTTTTTAAGCACATAGTCTGATTTATTCCTGGGACTTATATCTATTTCCATTTATTTGCCTTCAAGTTTACAGCAGCAGGATTCAAGAAAGAATTCTATTTTGGTGAAGACAAATCATCATTCACTCTGGGAGGCCCAAAGCTGTCACAAAAATAGAGAAGTATGAGGGAAAAAGAATGTTAGTAAGAATTGGATCCATTAATGAGACAGGGATTTAACATTTTTTACATTTCATTTTTTATGTAAAATGTCTCCACCTTTCCCTGAGACTGTGAGACGGAGCTTTAAATCTGGTGCATAAACTTCTTGCAAGCTCCTGGCATCGTTGCTGATAAAGAAAAATAATAATGGATCTATAGCCTCCTCTTCTACAAAAGCAAGCAAGAGATTCATTTGGCCGTATCAGGCGCAGGACTGAATTAGGAATCTTAAAAAAATAAATTCAACTCCAGCATAGTGTGACTAAAAAGTTCAAGTCTGAAGGCATGAGTTGGAATGCAGCTCTGTCCCTTCCTAGCTGTGTGGCCTTAGGCAAGTATCTTGGAGTCTCAGTTTCTTATTTAGACAGTGAGAAGCTTATTTGCTAAAAGGTCAACCATCACTGAAGCTCTGTGAATTTATGATTTAATCATTTGGTCAGGGAGAATTCCTTTTTTCTGTGGGTCCATGGGAAGGACATCAAATGTCCCACTCTATCTCCTACTCCCACAACTCCCCAGTTATAGTCCAACACCCCTCAAAGAAGCCCCTGGGCTCTCTATGTTCACTCACTGTCCCCCAACTATTCCCCAATCTGATGCTCTGAACTTATATAACTTCATCAGGATTTCTGATCAATGAAAACCTCTGTGCTCACAATGTCTGTCTGTCTTTAGGTGGAAAACAGTTTGAATAGCCAAGTTTGCTAAGAATTGGCCAGCTCAGGTCCCTCACTGAGAAATCAATTGCTCAGCCTTCTGTGTCTCTCCTGAACCAGTATATGTTCAGTGGACTTAACAATATGGCAATTTAGTGCCCTGCTCCTCCTTGGCAAGGAATGTTACTTCATTACACCCACTAGAAAGGTTCCAACATTCTCTGACTTGCCATTGACACCCATTGATTCACACCTGACTCTAGATATGTTTATTAAATAGAGCTTAAATAAAGTCCGTGTTACTCACTTCCCCTTTGAGAAAGAAGATCTTGCAGGAAAGGGTGCAGTAAACCTGGCTGACCTGGTTTAAAAATGGTGGTCACAATTTGCTAGCCCCTTTGCTCCTAGGAGATGGGAACACCTTTACATAGTCACACCTGGGGGTTTTAAACTCCATTTGGAGACTTCCTCAGAGACCCCTTATAATACTTCTATATGGAATTGATGGGATCATGAAATGAGATGATGCCTGTGAAGTGGAGCTCTATTTTTTTCCGGTGGGTGAGAAAGCTGCCTTAGAAGAGGAAGCATTTCGGAAGCTCTTTTAATGATGGTAGGGAAGGGTTACTGCGAGTAGGCAAAATGGTAGGGATAGGAGAGAAGGAATGGATGTGTACATAGATAAGAAAATGAAACAAATGTGGAATAAACCCTGACCTCCATCTCAGAAAGTGCCTTCTCAGCATCCCAAATGGTCAAATGCATGAATACCTGGTTATCTGATGGGTCTCAAATTACATCCTCATCACTGTAATGATGAGGATAAACTGGTAGCTGTAATCCACCTACCAGTTTAACCTCTCCTTCCTGCTTTCTGAATGCAGTGCCCAAAAGAACTCACACTCAGCTGCCTATTCTTATGTGTAATTCTTACATCTCCCACATGGTACCAATACCATGCACATCTGTATATTTGATTTCTGTGGTCTGAGTGGAAACAGGCACCTGAAATTCTGTTTTACAGGTAATTTGATAAATTTCACAATATTGGGCTCCATGCCCATTTAATTCACTAGGAATTGTATTCACCACTGTTCTGCTGTGTTCAAGGGCCCTTGGTTGATATTTTCTTTATGGCAATCATGGAAGGCATATATAGACTGCCAAAAGCTCAGTGCCTAGCTAAAAACAGCTTCCCACTCAAGGAAAGACTGTCCTGATCCAAATGTCAATACCACTCTCCCCTTGTTGGTCTAGCCAATAAAATGCCATGCAGCAGAGAAATCCATTGAGGGCCTTCGTAATTCCAAGCCTTATCCCTGCTAGCGGACTCCCCTGACTGTAAGTCAATTCTTCTTGTTTCCTGAATTCCACTCTCTTGTCCCTAGAGGCTGGTTTCAGGGACAGTGGCTGGCACAAGACATTCTTGAACTGAGACTTTCAAGGCAAATCTACCAACCATAATGTGAAACCCTCCAACTGGAATCGTTCCCAGTCTCTTTTCCTTGATTTTCTTTTTCTAGTTTCCTCTGTCCTCATAATTACTGCTTTTCCTCCTCATTGCAAATGAGTCTTTCCTTGCTTCTTTCATCTCTTAATACTCCCTAAAGGAATGCTCTGGCAAGTTATAGCAACTATAAAAAATAGCAAGGATGCTGAAGACCAATTTAAAAAAATGAAAGGAAGCATGCTTTTAGTTCTGGAAACCACATGCTCTTATGCTATCTTAGCCACTAGCACAGAAGGGTCCCTTGAGAAGGAGTCAGGCTATAATATTACCTAATATTGAGTATCTTTGCATCACTGCAAAGTGATATTTACCATGACTTTCCTTGCATGGGGAGCTGGATTTCCAACAATTTCTTCCCTGGGGCCAATTCCTAATAGTTTTATGGCTAGCAGTTGCTGTACAACCGTAGGGAGGCAAGGGGCAGGAATTAGATCCAGGACCAAAATGTGAGTGGCACTGTGCACAAAAACCTGGCCCCTGGAGGAAATATAGGCTAAGAGTGACTCTGAACAATTGATAGTTTAGTTGGAGAAATGTCTGAGGCATAACCCAACTTAAAGAGGAAGCTGGCACCTCACCTGCCAGCTCTACACTGAAATAAGACAGGAAACTCAGCCTACAGAGCTTCTTCCAACAGCTGGCAGGGTGGCATGACAACCTGGTGTTAGGCCCTAACTTTTTCTTCACCAGACCCACAGTGAAAAAGCAGGTCCAATGTAGGGTTCAGAAATACTTTGTCTATAAGGGTGACAAATCAGGGGTTTAGCCTGACCATCTTGTCCAAGGTGAAGAGAAGCAGGACTGTCAATGTTTCCTTGTATTGTCACCACAGCCTAATCGACATCTGTGTGAATTAGATGCCCTTATTTCTGGGTAGATGCAGGCTCTTGAGTGTATAGCTTAGGTGGAATGCAGGATGGATTTCAGTCCCCACTGCTTCCTGTGCTTGGGATCAATGCACAAAGTACAGCCATATCAAGCTGCCCTGCTCCTCAGCTCAGGGCCTAGAAATAAATTAGGTTTGAGGCAGAGTGTCAGAAAGGACAGCTGCTGTCATGACTGGGTCACCCCAGCCAAAATTCAGAACTCTCACACACCTGTGCATACTGAGGCATCAGTCTATGCCAGGTTAGATGGAGAGAGGATATTAGGAGGAACAAGGGTGGAGGAAGCACCCTGATATTAGGCACAGGTACCACCATCTGTCCCTGAGAAAAATTATATCAGCAGTGATGTGAGATGTGAAAAATGTGCCAAACAGCATGGGTACCAATTAAGGAATCAAAAGGAATAGGGAAAAGCTCTCAAATGAGGGTAGACTGGTTCCTGAAAGAAGAGGGATGACACCACACTCATCCCCCACATTGCTCTAAACACAGAGAATAATAAAATATAAAAAGAAGATATATGAAGGTGTGTTCTAAAGCAAGATAATCATCTCTTTGGATCCAATTGATTTCAGCTTTTGGGGATCTATGGGGACTAGACACATTTCACACCTGGTAGGTACCCTGAGTCAGGCTCACTGGAAATCAGGACTGAACTGGTGCCCAACACTCAACCCACCCTTGAGATGAGGCTACTGTTGCTGCTGCCTGAGGTTAAGCCTTGTGTGAAGCTACAAACCTAGGGAGACAGGAGGAAATCGTCATAGCCCTGAGAAGAAGCTGACCTGAGCAAGGCTGCCCCAGACTCAGGGACTAGGCCTGTGGTCTAGTCAGTTTCACCCAGGGCAGGAGCCCCGTCACCACCCATATAAAACCTGGTTCTGAACTCAGGAGCTAGGGAACTTGGGGTAGAGACAAACTAAACAGGGAGAGATGAGTGAAGAGAGAGGAAAAGACAGAACCTCTCAATAAAGAAGACAACCGATGAAAGTCAACCAACTTCGCAAATGCAGTGGAGGTAATAGAATAATCTAAAAAGGGTTTATGTATGTTTGGTTTCCTCACAGAGATAAAGAAAGGAATAACATTTATTTTAAAATTGAAACAAAAACAAGCAAAAATAAAAGAAGTAGATGAAAAATATACTAAATGGAAAAACTTAGATGAGATCAACCAGTCCGTAAACCATCACAAAAGGGTTAAGAAATTGGAAAGTTATGCTGAGAACATACCACTGAGAAGAAAATCATGAAAGAGCAGTTAAAGAGACATGAAGAATATATGGAGAGCACAAACTTATAAATGTAATTAACACCATTGAATATATATTTAAATGCAGTTAACAGGATAAATTTTACGTTGTATATATATTACTAAAATAAAAATAAATTTTGAAAAAACCATAGGATAGTACAACACAAACAGGGAACTCTAATGTAAACCATGAACTATAGTTAACAGTACAAGTATAAAAATATTCTTTCATCAATTGTAACAAATATACCACACTAATATATGAATTTTCTGCATGATTTTTCTGTAAACTTATAACTTCTCTAATTTAAAAAGCATATTTTTAAAAAATAATATATGGAGAGGCTTCAACATACATCTAATCAATTCCAGAAGGAGAGAAGAGAGCTAATGGAAGAGATGCAATGTTCCAAGAGTTAGTGGCTAACAATTTTCGAGAACTGAAGAAATATATGAGTCCACAGAGTGAAAATGCACTCTGAGAGGCAAGATGAGTCAACAAAAAGAAATCCACAACCAAAGTGTGTTGTTCAACCGCAGAACACTATAAAAACTACTAGAGAAAAAAAAAAGGCAGATTCCTATGAAGAAATGACAAAGTAACAAGAGATTTATTATGAGCAACAATCAATGCCAAAAGGAAATAGAGTACTATCTTCCAGGCTCTGAGAAAAAATAATTATCCACCTTGAATTCTATACCTAACTTTTCAAGTAGAATAGACTGAGTGAGTTTACCACCCACAGACTCTCACTGAAAAAAACAACTGAAGAATGCACATCAGCAAGAAGGAATCCAGATGACAATAAGCATAGAAATTGATTTTAAATAATAATATTAAAAATGGCATATTTAATTCTTAAGCATAAAAATAACTATTTTTGTGGATTTTGTAAAGCTGAAATAAAACCTTAGACAAGAAGAAGAGAGATGCATGGAATGTCTTTGGTGGGGGGAGGCGAGAACAGGAGAGTCTTATCTTATTTCAGAGGAACAAGATATACTGAATAAATATAGGCTTTACTGAAAATTTTCAGTTTAATATATATGTTAAAACTATAACACGATGGGGGGCAGATGTGGCTCAAATGGTTGGGCGTCTGTCTCCCATATGGAGGGGCCTGGGTTTGATCCCCGGGACCTCCCAGTAAAAAAAAAAAAATTAAAAATTAAAAAAAAAAAAAAAAAACTATAACAAGAGAAACACATCATATAAATTCCAAGTCAACAAAAGGAATAAAGGAGATTAGAGAAAAAATTATCAAGCCCACAAAAGGCAGACAGGAATTAAAGTAGCAGCAAAACATTTGGTTTCCAGTCATCAAGATGGCAGAGTAAGCCACTCCAAGGCTCCATCCTCACACGGAAGCTTTAAGCAACAAATAATAGCTGGCAGAATAATCTTTCTCAAAGCTCTGGGAAACAATTAAAGGATTGCAGGAACAGGGCAAGTGCTGAATCAAGAAAAAATACAACTGAAAACCAGTAGGATGTAGTGGTTACCCTTGCTAGCCCCTTCCATCCCCTCACTAGCTTGGCATGGAACTGGCCCACATTCTCAGTACCAGGCCCTGGTCCTGGTTCTAGAGGGAACACAATATGAGAGCAGTACTGAGAGCATGTATGTCTTTGCAAATCAGTCTGGTGGCAACATGAAGGACAGAACTAGAACACTCATTACAGGTGCAATGTCGCAGAACTTGTCCTGTGTGTAGAGGCAGTTCACAAAGCTCTCCTACAGAAAGCTGTAGGAGAATAGTCAAATTTCAGCTGCCTGGTACAAAGGTTTGGTGGTTGTGGGAAATACCATGTAGTGCCCAAGACCAGGAGGAAATGGTATTTCCTAGGGAAAAGGGGACGTTTGGATCCATGTAAATGGGGAAATTCCAAGAGCCATGCACATATGCCTGGATAAGAAACATGTGCAGAAAGGACCAGGGAGGACCTATACTTTTGCCTGGGGCTATACTCTAAACTTACTGGTAGGACAGCTAAACTCTAAAGTAGAGCATTCACACAAGCCAATCTGCAAAGACTGAGAATTTTTGTTGTTGTTTGCTCCTGGCATTCAAGGAAATCTCTGTGAAAACACTAGTTGAGTGGAGCAGGTATAGCTCAGTGGTTGAGTACCTGCTTCACATGTATAAGGTCCTGGGTTCTCCCCAGTACCTTCTTAAAAAAAAAAAAAAAAAAAAAAAAAACACTAGTTAAAATGGAAGTTTAAGGAACAGATGCCTCACTGTCTAATTTTCAGGGATAATACCTTAAAATATCAAAATGCCATGTTGCAAAAAAGGTTACAAAATATACAAATAAACAGGAAGCAATGGCCCACACAAAGAAGATTAAAGCATAGGAAACCATTAATGAGGAGCACCAGACCTTACACATACCAGACAAAGACTTTTTAAAAATGGTCCTAAACACGCTCAATGAGCTAAAGGAAAGTGTTGACAAAGTACTAAAGGAAAACAACAGATGAACACAAAAAGAATATCAACAAAGAGATAGCAATCATGAAAAGGAATCAAGCAAAGCTGAAGTTCAGAATAACAAAATTTCAAAACTTACATTATTTTTTAACAAAATTTTTTAAATTTCCTAGATGTGGTTCAATGGCAGGTTGGAACTGGCAGAAGAAAGAATCAGTGAACTTGAAGATAACTGAGATTATTCACTATAAGATGCAGAAAGAAGAAAGAGTGAAGAAAAGTGAACAGAGACTGGGATATCTGTAGGACACCATCAAGCATACAAATATATACATTATAAGAGTCCCAAAGGGAAAAGAAAGAAAGAGGTAGAAAGAATATTCAAAGAAATAATGGCTGAAAACTCTCCAACTTATCCAAGATTCAAAACAAACTCCAACGAGGATAAACCCAAAAAGGTCCATACCAATACATGTCATAATCAACCTATTCAATGCCAAAGATAAAGAGAAAATTCTGAAAGCCATATGAGAGAAGCAAGGTGTTGTGTAAAATGGAGCCTCAGTAAGACTAAATACTGATTTCTCATCAAAAACTATGGAGGCTAGAAGCAGTAGGAGGGCTTATTTAAAGTGCTGTGAGCAAAAAAAAAACCAAAAAACTGCCAAACAAGAATTCTACATCCAGCAAACTGTCTTTCAAAAATAGGGGATAGATTAAGAGATTCCTTAGATAAACAAAAGATGCGGGAGTTTGTCAACACTAAACTGCCCCTACAAGAAATGCTAAAAGGGGAAGCGGGTGTGGCTCAGTGGATAGAGCCCCCGTTTACCATATGGGAGGCCCGGGTTCGCGTCCCGAGGCCTCCTTGTGAGGGCACGCCGGCCTGAGCAGTGCGGTGGGCTGATGCAGCAACCTCACGGCAGGAAGCGGGTGTGGCGCAATGGATAGAGCACCCGTTTACCATAT
>JAQZBX010108225.1:0-10560 GCA_029593785.1 Cabassous unicinctus
TTTTTTTCATTATTTTTTATTATCCCCAATTTTTATTTTTTTATTTTTATTGTTTTTAATTTTTTTAAAATTTTGTTTTTTATTTCTAAAACTATCTTTATTATTTCATTTTTTAACTAATTGTATTTGGCTATTTTACTGACTTCATTTTTAAAGAAGTTTTGGGTCACAGAAAGGTGACAACTGTGACAGGGGAGGATTATGGGTTTGGGGTGTCAATGATGGGATACATGGGAGGAAGCTCACCTGGGCATACATATAAGACATATAAATGTGTTCAAATGTTCATGGGGCATTGTCACGATGGGTGGAGATTCACACAATAACTGAAGGAATATCAAATCCCTGTCCTGGAGAGCTCTGCCATATTCTTTCATGGGTCAGCAAGAATCCCCCAAGAGTAGGGGCAATGGCTAATAAAGGAGGGTGGTCCATTGATGGGCCCTTCTTATTGATGACTGTGCATATGAACCTTTACTCTTGTAATTGAAACTTAGCCCAGAACTTAAACCCAGAAACTGGGAACAAGAATTCCCAGATGCTTATCAGAACAACATTTCTCAGTGCAGGAACTTTTACCCTTAAGGTGGATAAAAAACAAACTCAAACTATAGATTTGCCTCTCTTCAAAAACAAAGAATTATTTTATCACTACTACCTAGGAAGGTCAAACTAGGGAAGCAACCTCTATAATAGATATTCCAGTCTGCTATTAAACATAAAATTTAAAATTGGACCCAATACCCAAACTGGCCTTGTTGTAGGAACTACATCCCTTAGTAAATAAACCTTAAAAAATGTCAGAGCCACAACCTAGTGAACCCTAAATTAAGTCATGGACTATTTTTAATTGTACAAATATAACAATGTCCTTTCATCAATTGTAACAAATGTATGACACCAATGCATGTAGTTAAAAATAGGGTGGTATATGGGAACCCTGTATTCTATGCTAGATGTTTGTGTAAATCCAAATTTTCTCTCTAAAAAATAAATTAATAAGGGGAAAAAAATGACAGAGCAAGTGAGACTATATGAGCTTTCCTTCTTTGTTTTTTACTAAACATAACACAATAGAGTTGAAATATGATAATTACTTTTAGAAAAAATAAGTGTG
The DNA here is from genome assembly GCA_029593785.1 of Cabassous unicinctus. NCBI lineage: Eukaryota > Metazoa > Chordata > Mammalia > Cingulata > Chlamyphoridae > Cabassous > Cabassous unicinctus. The sequence goes on from JAQZBX010108225.1 coordinate 1,118, forward strand.
ATCTTGTGAAGTTACCGAATCCATTTAAGCATCATTTTACTCATATGTAACATGAGTATTGATATATCCTTCAAGAGGTCATTGGGAGATTTCAATGAAATAATATATTAAAGCACCAAGCCTAGACACAGAATATTTCTAACTTTTGTAACATAATTTTATAACTACCATTTTATGTCTGTACTGCATTAAATATATTGGCTATGTTAGATTTTCAATTCAAATATTAAATACTTCAACAGTGCATAGGTGTAATTGATACTTTGTTTCTATATTACATTTTAATGTTCAAAATACATTTAATTTATAGTTATAACAAAGATAGTGAACATTTAAAAAATAGGTTTATGTAATGAGGGATAAAGTGATTTGAAACTCTACGTACCGCAGAGAAACATGTTCTTAAATCTAATCCATATCTGTGGGTGCAAATCCATTGTAAGTAGAATCTTTCGATGTGGCTATTTCAGTTAAGGTGTGACTCACCTCTGTCAGGATGGGACCTAATACTATTCCTGGAGTTCTTTATAAATGGAAGGAATACAAAGAGAGAGAGAAAGCCACAGGAAGCAAGAAACTGAAACAGACCCGGAAGAGAATGGAGAGACAAGAAGACACCACCATGTACCTTGCCATGTGTCACACTAGTTAAGGATCATTGGCAGCTTTGGGAAGAAAGCAACGCCCTGATGATGTATTGATTTGCATATTCCCAGAACCTCAAAACTGTAAGCTATTGATAATAAATTCCCAATGTTTAAGCCAGACCTCTGCCATGTGCATTGCCATGTGAAAGAAAAGTCAATGACCAAGGATCTCTGGCAGGCAACCCCAGACCCACAATCTTCAGGGAGAAATCATCACCTTGCTGAAACCTCAATTTTGTACTTCTTCTAGCCTCAAAACCGGAGCCAATCAATTGCCATTGTTTTTGCCATCCCATTGTATGGTACTTACTTTTGTGGCTGGGAAAATAAAACATTAACTTTTATTAATTTGTTTATTTTTAAATAAATTTATCTATGAAATACATTTTTTAAATCCCTAAGGACTGTATTTCTCTTTATAACATGAATTGCTATTTGCTTTTTAATATATGCTTGGATTATACTTTCTTTCATTCTCCCATTTATCACTATCACAATAAAATATTGAGAGAAACAACCTCTATGTGGAAAATTGAAATATAACGGATAGCTTGGTGCCATATGTTTTTTCATTAAAATCTCTATGTATATCAACAAATGTCCTTTTTAATCTATGGAATGAATTATGAAAAACATCATATGTTTTACATTTATAAGTATAATTTATTTGCATAAGTTTTAAAGTCATTTATTGTGTAAAATACTATTTAGTTTGTGAATTAAAGGAACAGAAACTTGAACCAATTTATCTATCTTGACACTGTTAAGGAAGTCACAGACACTTGTTAAGTGGCTACTGCTCAGTCCTCACCTACCCCTACTTCTCTTCCTTCTCAAGGGAAGTCATGAACTCATACTAAGCAGCCATCCTCCTGTCTTCCTCTATTCCCACTTTCTTTTCTATTGTGTGCCATTCCACAACCTGGGGGAGATGTTAAGTCTAATGAAGAGGACTTCCAGGACTTAAACCCAGAAACTGGGAACAAGAAGTCCCAGATGCTTATCAGAACAGCATTCCTCAGTGCAGGAACCTTTACCTCTAAGGAGGATAAAAAACAAATTCAAACTGTAGGTTTGTCTCTCTTCTCTGATGCAAAGTGGGGCGTGTGGAGCTACTTACCAGGAAAAGGAGCAGTTTTCGCCCACTCTGGGAGAACTGCAATGATGGGAATTCTTCCCTTGCTCTTTTGGACTCTTTGTGCTGTGAAAGTGACAAAGAAATTATTTGCTCTTTCAGGACTCTTTATACTGTGCCGTTAATAAAGGGATTAATAAAAGGACCATTTGCTGAAAGTTTCTGTTGTGCCCTGAACCTGTCTCCCCATGATGTCTCATTGTGCTCCCACACAGGCTAATACAGCATATTCTTTGATGAGGCTTTGTTACTTATTTAATTAAAGAAAATGGAAAGAAAATAATATGTGGTCAATTAAAAAATCTATAAATAAAATCATAGTTTCTGGACTAAATTTTTAACTTGATAAACATTAAAATTCAGGATACAAAATTGCCATATCCTATAATGATATTATGTATTAATATTTTGTATTTAAAATATTTATTTTATTATTAATAATCATTCAGGTATCTTATTAATTAGAAAAGTAAAATTAACAATCCGTAGTATCATTTTCAATAAATTTTAACAATATATTTCCAATGACATATATTATAAAACCTCTGTTTCAGTTTATTAGAAGAAAAAAGTAGTCAAGGGTAAATAAGGGTCATGAAAGAGATGAACAATATGAAATTCATGGAAGAGCTAATATAGTATACAGAACTAAGTTTCAGAAATATCAGGAAAAAAGATAAGAAAAGAAACAAAAGGGAAAGTTAATAACAAAAATAATATGGAAAGACAATTGAGGAGTCCAGCTCCAGGCCAAAATCCTACCTGTGATCTTTCTGGCTTGTCCATAGGCAATTTCAAAGGCTTGGCCTGACCTCTGCCCTCCCCCCTCTAGACTCGGTGTATAGCCAGTGAATTGCAATTTCTGAACAGACTTGCAATCAGGGACTCAGGACCCTTGGCTGACCATGCTCCTAGGCGTATCTGCATTCTGAAATCAGTTGCCTCTATTTGGAGCCTACTTATCAGGGGACCCTCAGCCAAGGCTTTCCCCAGGCAGCTCCATTTAGCCTTCTTCTGTGGGTGGGTGGAGTTGAAGACACTTTTCACCACCCTTTACTCAGTATTCAGTACTTTTCCATGCAACTTGACCCCTCTTCCTCTGCCTGGTATATAGGTCCTACAACAACAGATTTTATTTGGACTCCCTCTGCAGAGAGATGACCCCCACCCATGTCTGTCCTGATCTACCTGACCCTCCCCCAGTCATTCCAAGGGGAATAGGGGAGTGAACACTGGGGAAACCACACTTTCTCCTATTAGCCTCTTACTTACAATATTGCTTAAGAGTGAAGACTTGACTGTTACTTTTCATTTTGAACTAAACAAATGATATATATTTAATACATTCAGAAAGAAATATAGTGGAAATTTCTTAGTTTTGATACAGTAAGGTGAAATATTGGGAACTAATATCATGTACCTTAAGGAACCACAGTTTCTATGTTCAGGGCAGGCACTCTGCCACATATTTTCATGGTAGTTAGCAAGACAGGCATTGATACATTCAAAAAGAAGAACCATTATATTTGAGGATGGGATATATATTTAACACATATAAAGGGAGCTTCTAAGTAGGAGTTTACTATTGTATAGCAAATTAGTATTTGCATGGACTTAGTATAGGAACAATATTAGTGAATAACTGTCTTCAGTGTTTGGATCTAATTATTAATTGTATCAGAGACCCCAAATTAAATGATGATGATGAGAAAGGGGAGGATGACACTTTACATTTATACTACCCATTTTAAAACTTTTCCATAAATTCTCATATTTAATGCTCACAGCATTCATGTAAGTCTTTTACTGTTTCCAGAATAAAGGGGATATCAAGGCTATTTCTTAATATCTGATCATTTAAATAACAGAACTAAAGCCTGAATTTTTACTTTCAAAATTTGATTTAAAAAGAGTCCGGTGCTCTCCCATTTTATCACAGCTCCAATTTAAACTTATTGGTTTCTCTTCAAAAGTTCTTTTGATGCTATACATGTTTTCAGGCTATTAGGGGTTATAACCAGATTTCAGGTAATTGCAAGTTCTAGCTACTCATATTAAAAACATAATTTTAATTTTCTTATGTGACTCAAAATAATTTGAAGACCCTTTTACTATTCTAAGGGTTGAGGAAAAAGGAAAATAACAAACTTATGAATACTAATAATTAATTTCTTTTAAGCAAATTCAGACTCCTCTATGTATGTAAGGGCAGAAAGGTAAAAAAAAAAAAGTAAATGTGGAAGACAGAAATCAAATGTTCTCTCATTCTTGGTAATTACAATGCTTAAATAAAAATCCAACAACATATTTTTTTAATTAACAAGGAAGGCATATTATCATGTTAAGTGACATGATTTTTAAGTTTTAGGATGGATTCTGATTTGAAGATTCAAAATGATTTGAGGAGGGACATATGATTATAATATGAAATCAAATTAAAGGGCTCTATATGTTTCAGGGTTTTCATTTCTTTCCAAATGTTTTCCCAGCATCCAATCTGGTTTCATATTTGTCCTAGAATATTTAATTTTAAAAAATATTTTTTAAGATTAGTGTTTTAGTTTCCTAGGTTGATCAAAGCAGATACTATGAAATGGGTTAGCTTTAAACAATGGGAATTTACTAGCTTACAGTTTGAGCCTGTGAGAATGTCCAAATCATCAAAGCATCATCAAAGCAAAGCTTTCTACCTGAAGACTGGCTGACAGCGATCTTTTGCTCCTCTGTCACAGGGCAAGGCATATGGTGGCATCTGTTGTCTCCCCTCTCTTCTGGGTTTGGTTGCTTTCAGCTTCTTGCTTCCATGACTTTCTCTCTCTTTGTCTGAATTTCATTCTGTTTATAAAGGACTCCAGTAATAGGATTAAGATTCATCCTGAACGAGATGGGTCACAGTTAACTGAAGTAGCCATATCAAAAGATTCTACTTAACATGGGTTTACACCCACTGGAATGGATTAAATTTAAGAGCATGTATTTCTGGGTATATACAGCTTCAAAGCACCACATTTCATGCACTGGACATGAAAAACATTTGTTCCATATGCAAAATGCATTCATTCCATAACAATATCCCCAAACCTTAAATCATTTCAGTAAAAATATTGAGCACAAAGTGTCATTAAAATTGGTTATAGGTGTGGTCTGTCCTGGGGCACACATCCCCTCCAGCTGTGGACCTGTGAAATCTAGAGAATAAGTTATGTACTTCCAATATACAAAGGAGCTATAGACACAGGATAAACATTCCCATTCCCATAGGTAGAAATTGGAAGGAAAACAGGAGTCATAGGTCACAGTTACAAAACACTGAAAGACATGCTCTATTACATTTCAAGGTCTGAGAGATATCAATAGAATGATGTTTTGTCCTCAGGTCCTGATAGCCTGGCAGCCTCACCTCTTCCAGCTGCTTGTGGAGCAACCATGTTATCCCTTAACACTGGGGTGAAGGTTCCACCCCGTGCAGCATCAGGATGGCATCTAGGCTCTATCCTCCAATCTTTTAAACTTTACCATGGTGACCAGACTCTAGGCTCCACTGTAGTGAAGCTTCAGACTCTTTGCAATCCATATATCATATATTTACATGTGTTGATGCTGTTCATATGTCATATATTGGAAGACTTTCTGTTCATGTATTTCACAAAATAAAACATTTTATATTGTGTTTTTTGTTTTTTTTCCCCCTGAGTTTTTAGAGTTCTTTTTATATACTGGATACAAGTGGTTTTGTTTTTGTTGTTTGTTTTGCTTTGAGGTTTTATCCAGATATGTGGTATGTAAATATGTTTACCCACATATAGCTTGTTTTTCATTCCCATTACAGTGATTTTTGAAAAGTCAAAATCTTTAAAATTTTGATGAGGGCTATGGAATGATTTCTTTTACAGATTTTGCCTTTGGTATCATATCTAAGAAAATGTTTCCTAATCCAGGATCACAATTTTTTTTTCTTCTGCTAATTCTAGAAGATAATTTAGGGTAAAATTGACATTTTCAAATCAAGGCATCATCAAGAGATGCTGTCTCACCAAGTTGCAGCTGTGAATGATAGGGCATATGGCTTACCTCTCTCTTTTCCTCCAGGCCTACTTTCTTTCAGACTTTTAGGGACCTTTTTCCATGCCTCTGTGCTCCACTGATTCTGGCCTCCAGAGCCTCCTACTCCACTTCTTGGGGTTTCTCTGTCTCTGCAACCTTTTTTCTGTGTCTGATGCTTTTATTCCTCCTTTTATAAGGGACTCGATTAAAAGAATTAAGACCCACTTTGTGTCATGCCCTAATGAGGGCCCCTTAGCTGAATCTAATGAGAAGGTCCCATTTACAAATGGTTTAAATGCACAGGAATGGATTAGCTCCAAGAACATGATTTTCTGGGATCTGCCAAGCTTCAAATTATCACAACAAGCAAGATTGAGGGAAGGGAGCCTATATTCAGAAACCAAAGCCAAAAGTGAGGGAATAATGTATTAGAAAGGCTAAAATAGTGCAAGTATATTTTCTATGGAAAAGGGTGTTTATTTGTAAATTAGTTTAATTTACTAAAACATATCAGCACTCAATTTATATGAGGAGAAATAATACTATTTATATTCTAAGTATTTCTTTTGTTGAAAAAAGTGAAATATGGATATAAGATAAATAAGAAATTGAATTATTTCATAATATTAAATTGAGTTATTCTTTAGTGTGTTTTCTTTTAAAAATTAGGTTTCTATAAAAACATCTGTCTTTTTAAAGATCATATTAGATTGTGATCAGACAGATCATCTGTGAGGGGTTTATACTCTTAGCAGATGAATGGCATATACATAGTGATTAAATTAATAAAAATTTAAAATAAAATATAGTGAACTAACATTTATGTGCAAATACATACTGTAAAATTATTTAAGTGTACTTTAAATTCAAATTTTATTGTTAATTAAAGGAGTGTTGTTTTTTCTTTGCTAAGTATTGAAGCAATAAATAAGGACTTTTATATTTATGCTGTTTTCCAAATGATGGTATTTAAAAGGATTATTTTTTTGAAAATTTTACAAAGGAAACTTAAAAAGTAAATATCACAGATCTATTGTTGGAAAGGCGTATGTGTATCTGGTTTCCTACTGAACAATAATGTAATATTTAACCAAACAAAATATTACATCATGTAGTATATTTACTTTTCTCCCAAAATAAATTTGCCTGTAGAATATAGTATATCATCCCAAGAATTCAAAACGTAACTCTTGCTAAATAAGCCATGCAGTATTGAAAAACATAGACCTTTAATGGAAAAGCTTTATAATAAAAATTGGTTATATTTATAGCAAAGAGCTCTCTACAAAAAAAATTAGATTAAAATGTGTGACACACAGGTGTGATGATTTGCTTGATAAGCAGCAGCTGTGATCTGTGCATGTTTCTGATTAAAGGATTAAGGAAAGTATTTACAGTTCTAATATCTCTATTTTTTCTACTTACACACAAATTTTAAAATTGCCATGATTTAGCAAAAGTATTTTTTCAGCTATTTCTTGAAAAGTCTTGATAATTGGTCCAAGTATAACAGCATAGAAGACATCCAAACCAAGCCAGGAGATTCATCCACCTCTGTTAAAAGAAACTTTACTGTTTTCTATGAATAAGATCCATATAGAATGATCTGGTAAATAACTTTTGAGGCAAAATGCTTATTAATAAAATTTACCCCAAACTGAAATATATAATGAAAATGAATCTTAAGTGAGTCTGTTGATAACCAGACAGTAGTTAGCATTTTGGGTGTGCTTATGATATTCCTAATTCTGAGCTAAGTGTTTTCAATGGTTTACCTCTTTAACTCTCAAAACAATGTTATGCGATTATTGCTGTTACAATTCCCAAATGGGAGAGTGAAACAGAATACTTAGTAAATGCTTAAGGTCATACAGTTAGTAGGTTAAACTGCCTGGAATAAAATCCAGGCAGTGTGAGTTCATATTTCTGTACTCTTAACCATTGCTCTCTACTGCCTCCTTTCATTCTTTCATGATGGTGGTTATCAGGGTCACAGAAAACACAGAGGATGGAAAAATGAATTTGTTTAATTAGTATTCTAGGATATATCCATGTATCATTTAGCTGGTTTGTGATTTTGAGGCCAAGCTAATGGTCTGGTGTACCTACAAAATATATCTCACATAGAATACAGTAAATATTTTTGCATTAATCTGATTACCCTAACCTTAACTCTGCTCCTAACCTTAACCTATATCTGTGTTTATATATATAAATATATATATATATATTTACTTTAGTGGAAATACTACTTAAAACATTAGGCAGAATAGGATATTGATGGGGTACGCTGAATGTGTATGGAGAGATATATTTTGCTTTTAAAATTAGGCTTCACCTTGTAAATTGAGGATAATAATAGTATTAATCAGCATTTATAAGATAAAATTACATTATATGTAAATATTATTTCACAGGTTTTTTATTCTTTATGGAAAATTTAAATATTGTGAAGTTTTTATCCTTACCTCTCAAATGTTGTTTTAAATCTTTGACCAAGTAGTAGCTTTTTACATATATTTTATTTCAGGAGGATTATTATCACTAGGAAAATCTGTAAATAATATTCTTCGAAAGAAATCATACATTCCTTAATTTTTACTTGGCTTTAAAATATTGTAAGGATGAATAAAATTGTAGATATCAGTTTGTAAGCAATTTCATATAAATTTAACTTGATATTTTTATTTTGTATTTTAAATCACTGGGATAGCCATGACAAGATTTTGGTCTTAGAGTCTTTCCCCAAATCTCAGGGCTATAAGCACAGAAGTGCTCATAAAAATTAGCCAAATAGACAAACTTTCGCTAGGTGTCAGTTCAAAATGTACAATAAACACATAAAATCAAGAGAGCAGAAATAATGTTTATTTTATTATTAAGTTTTAAAATACTAAATACTTGTTAATATATCTCAAAAAAGGTCACATCTGTATTGAAATGTAAATATAGCTTACTAATTTGATGCCACTGCTTTTCGGCAGCCTAGCAGATTAAAACATATCCCCACATGGGAAAAAGTTCTTCTTTCTTTACCCTTAATAGAGATGTCTATAATATAGAGGAAGATATACATTTGTGGTGGTCATATTAAAGGAATTGCCATAGATAGCAACATTTTTACTTATTCCTTTTTTTTAACTCCCTAAGGATTTTTATATCCCAGGAATATATACCATAAACACATTCCTGATAAGTTGCATGCCTTTCTTGTTTAAAACTGGAAAAGGGTTATGAAGACAGAAGGCAAGGGAAAGGAGAAAGATGTGCAGTGAATCTTGTCTATAGGTACAGACTCAGAAAACTCAGTTTTAGGAAGAGTCTATAATGGAAATGAAGAACTTGGAAGATTATTCCCTTAAAACTCTCTGTGCCTGTGTAACTCCCTTAAAGTCTTCAGTACTCCAGGTTTGTGTATAGTAATTTGAGGATTTCTGTATGAAAGACATAATGCCAAAATTTATTTTTTTAATTTTATTTTTTTTATTTCAAATTCTTTTTAATTTTTTGTATTTTATTCGTCATTTTAAAAAGTATCATTATTATTTCATCTTCTTGCTATTTTTATTCCGTTATTTTGTTGGTTTCATTTATGAATAACTTTTGGATCACAGAAG
>JAQZBX010108226.1:0-10575 GCA_029593785.1 Cabassous unicinctus
TATATATATATATATATACATAAAATAACATTTATGTAAGCAAATGCACATATATGCATATGCATTTATATATCATTTTACAAATATTGGTATGTATTGTGAAAAAATTTGATTTTTACCAACAATTAAAAAAAAAAAAAGTTTACTGAGTCACTCAGGGCACCCTGAACCAAGAAGATTTGGAAAACTTTGCATTAAGCCTTAATGATCCATCTGGGTAGAAATACCAAAAAGTTCTTGTTTAATGTTTTCTTTAGGTGTGAGATCAGACGCAATATTTGTTTACTCCTTGGTATGCATTTTAATTTTTATTTACTAGTTTGTATGATTAATACTAATATTTTTAAATCCTGGAAGAAAACTGATAGTCATAGGCATTATCCTTTTAGTTGTTGGCTTTTACTTATATATTTTCTCCATATTTATAAATGAAGTGGATATTCATTTTGAAGTAGCTTTTCTCTCCATTTCGACACAGGCTGTGAGTAGAGGCGCCTTCTAATCCATGCCTTTTGGAGATAATGAAAGAATCAGACATCTAGGAAGTAGGAAAGTTAATCTTGAGCAGCACTAGTCAAACGTTTGAGATGTTCACTGAAGGAAGGACCATCGAGGCTTGTGGGAAATGGAGTCCTCTGAGGACCCTGGGAAAGCACTGAGTGCACGTTCAAGTGTCCAAACTGAACTGCAGGTTTCTCTTCCTCCATCTCTACCCTCCTAAGGGAACTGAAACTGAGGCACTAGCCTATCTTCTTTGGTGACTTGATCCTGGACAGTGAACTGGAAGGGAAGCATGTGAATTTTTGGAGAAGATGGAGTTTGGAGGGCAGTTTTACGGAGTTGGGGTCACAGGGGAAGAGGGTGTAGAATTTGCTTGAGCCCACAGTGACTGTAACTTAAAATGTATTGGTATCATTAGCAATAGAGGTTTCTAATTGCTAAGATTTGTCCATGGAATGTTCAAGTTTATTCATTTTGACTACCATATTTTCTATTGTTTCACTTTACCCAGTATATTAATCCTATTGATGAGAATATGGATTTTTCCAGTTTTTTTGCTATTGCAGTGCACTATGAACAATATTTTACATATCTCCTGGAGTGAAATTGCTGGATCATAAGATATATACACATGCCAATTTAGAAAATAATACCACACACTTGTCAAAGTGCTTACACTGATTGCCCTCCATTGAGCAATGAATAGGAGACCCTATGATTCCTTATCCTCCAACATTTGGGGTGAAAATGTTGTACAATTAGATAGTGATAAGGGTTACACACTGTAAATATACTCAAACCCATTTAATTTTAAACTTCAAATGAATGACTTTGATGGCATGTACATTATAGCTCAAAGATATTTTAAATAAAGATTAACACTAAAATAAAAGCTTTCTGAAAAGAGTAACTAAAGAGACAATTGGATCTAATCATAGAGTAGAAAAGACTCAAACGGACATTATTGGGACACATGGAAAAACTGGAATGTAGATTTGTAAGCTTTATATCAATGTTAAATTTCTTGAAACTTGATAATTGATCTTATCAGGTGGTTACATAAGTGAGTTATATAAGGTGGTTACATAAGTGAATATCCTTGTTCTTAGGAAATAAACATGGAAGTATGCATTCAAGAAACATGCTGTATACAGCCTACTCTTAAATGTCCAGAAAATGAATTGATAAATAGATAGTCATGTAAATAGATAGTATATAGATATATAGATGGATAGAGAGATAGGAAGGAAAGGAGGGCAGGAGGGAGAAAGGGAAGGAGGAAGGAATGGCAAATGTGGCAAAATATTAAAATTGGTGAGGGAAGCAGATGTGACTCAAATGGTTGGGCTCCCGTTTACCATGTGGGAGACCTCGGGTTCGATTCCCAGGGCCTCCTGGTGAAGGCAAGCTGGCCCGCGTGGCGTGGTAAGCTAACAGCCCATGCAGCTGGTGCAGCAAGATGACACAACAAAGGGAGACAAGCAGACATAGAAAAAAAGTGCACAGCAAATGGACACAGTGAGCACAAGCAGCAAAGGAGGGTAAATAAATAAATTAAATTAATCTTTTTTAAAAATTGGTGTATCTGGGTACCTGGTGGCGGATATGTTAGAGTTCTTTGTAAGGGAACGTTCAACTGTGCTGTAAGTTTGAAGTAAATTGAGAATAAAAAGTTTAAAGAAGAAAAGCTTACTAAACAAATGAGTAGACAATTAATAAAAGAAAAAGTGAAAATGAGTGATAAATGTAAGAAAAATCCACGAGAGATGTAAAGGAAATACATACATTATTTTCCTCCATCAAAAAAAAGCACAAAATACCGCATTGTTAGACAATACAAGAAAAGATTATGAGTATCACACTATCTAGGACTGTCATGGATTTGGTAAAACATTCATTCTCATTTACTTCTCTTTTGAGTATGGTTCAAACATTCTGGAACTTGTTCTATATCCATCTTTAAAATGAGCCAGTCATTCTATGAATTCCACTTCTAGGACTATTATAAAATTTGAATAATTATTTCAAATATGTGTGTACAAAGAAATTTCTCACATTTTAGTTAGAAGCAATTCAAACTCTAAAAAAAGGTGTATAGGTAAATTAATGTGTAGTCTTCCAGTGGTCATATTGAAAATGATAACATAGTGGTGTACTACTTCACTCATGATATGTGAAAAAAAATGTAACTTTCAGAAGACTATAAAAAATTACACAACATACCCAAATGAACAGAAAGTAATTGCAAATTAACAAAAACGAACAAGCAAGCCCTCCCAACTCCCACACAGCACATGAGTCTATTTGAAGTACTTGTTCAGGCAAACCTGCAAAACTCATACCCTTGTATATCAAAATTATGTCTCCATAGGTTTAAGTGCAAAATGAATTCTCAGGGAATGTATTCTCAGCATATGTTGTAAATGCCATCTAGTAGTTATACTTTAATACCACATTGTGTTTCTCAAAACTGTGATTACATGGAATTTGCTCTACTAAATTCATTTTACATGGTATCCATTTGCATTCTTTCCCCCAGCTCCCACCGTGACAGCACTAGGCAACTACTTACCTATTTGCTTATTCTGGACAGTTCATATAAAAGGAATCAGGCAATGTGTGATTCTTTGTGGCTATCTTCTTTCATTTAGCATAATGTTTTCAAGGCCCATGTATGTTGTAACATGAATTGGTACTTCATTTCCTTTTATGGCTGAATAAAATTGTATGATATACCATATTTTGCATATCCATACCCTATTTGATGGGAACTTGATTGTATTCACTTTTTGGTTACTATGAATAATGCTGCTATGAACATTTGTGTACAAGGTTTTACACACATACATGTTTTTATTTATCTTGATTTTATATCTAGGGGTGAAATTTCTGGACCCTATAGTTACTCTATATTTCACACTTTGAGAATTGTTTTTACAAAGCAGTTACATTATTTTACATTCCCACTGGCAATGTATAAGGGCTCCTGGCTCTCCACATCCTCCCCCACATTTGTTATTGTCTATCCATTTGGTTATAGCCCTGCTAGACAGTATGAAGTGGTATCTCATTGATTTGTTTTTCCTTAAGGACTAATGATGTTGAGCATCTTTTTACATGCTTATTCATCATTACTATAACAGCTTGGAAATTCTCTCTGTAGTTGCTTCTGAGAAGTCCCAGACTTGGGCATGGGAACAGTTTTCCAGCCCACCAAGGTTGACTGTGATTTTTTCAGGGCCTTCTTTGATTGTCTTCTTTCCTGATCTCCTTGTTAAACTTCTATCTAGTCTATCTCTAGTGGTATCACACAAAGATGTTACCTTCCACTGATTGCCAGCTGATTGCTCTATTTTTTTTTTATGATGCCTGGAGCATAAATAGCTTCTGTGACAGTTTGATATTATTTATGAATTCCAAAAAAGAGATATTGGTTACATTTGTAAACTGGTCTGTTCCTTTTGGCATGATACCCTTTGATGGTATTAGATTTAGCTGAGATGCCTTTGATTAAATTATGCCCTAGCTTTGATTCAACCACATCATTAGCATATGCAGGGTTGAGTCCCTGCCCCCTTGGTGGGTGGACATTCACACAGAAAAAGACATTGAGAAGATACACAGAGGGTCCTGTGGCCCTGGAAAAGAGATGAGCCTGATAGTTTACAGCTGACCTTGTGAAGAGACAAGAACTGCTGAGCCTGGAAAGAAATGAGCCCCAGGAAGAGAAACAAGCCTTATGACAGCTTACAGTTGAGATTGGAAGAAGCTGGGACCACGGAGCCATATGAGGAACAAAGAAGGCTGAACCCTTGCAGATGTTGCCTGCCATCTTGCGTCAACACATGGCAACAGACTTTGGGTGAGAAAATACCTCTTATGGTACCTTGAATTGGACTCTAGGGCCTTGTGACTGTAAGCTTCTACCCCAAATAAATACCCTTTATAAAAGCCAACAGAGTTCTGGTACTTTGCATCAGCACCCCTTTGGCTGATACAGCTTCAGAGTCTGATCCAATTAAATTGAGGCACCTCAGTGCAAGGTTGTTGCCTGTATTTGAGGCTTGCTCTTTCCTAGGTAGACCCTCTGCCTGATGGAGCAGGAACTTGGGGTAGGGTATTGGGGACTCACTCATCATTGGCTTCCCTACCCAGATCCTCCCTATGTAGTGTATCTTATTTTGCCATGGCCGCCATGACAAATATCATGCAATGGGTAGACATAAGCAACAAGAATTTCTTGGTTCATGGTTTGGGAGGCTAGAAGTCCAAAATCAAGGCATTGGCCAGACCATGTTTTTCTTCCCAATGTCTGTAGCAACCTGGTGCTGGCTTGCCACCATCCTTGGGGTTCCTTCACTTGCATCTCTGCCTCCCATCACATAGCAATCCTTCTCTCCTTGTGTTTTCTCTTTTGGTTTCTGCTGACTTCTGGCTTCCTCTGATGTGTCAAAATTTCCTCTTTGGAAGGCCTCCAGTCCTATGGATGAAGGCCCACCTTGGGTCAATTTGGCCTCATCTAAAAAGGATCTTAGAAGATGCTATTCACAAATGAGTCCACATATAAACTATAATTATATCTTCACAGGTCCTATTTACAAATGGGCTCATGCTCAGAGGAGCATGCATTAAGTTGTAAAGATGGCTTTTGGAAGTACGTAATTCAAACCTCAAAAGAACAGGAGCTGGGAGGCGGGTACATGGGACTAGTGCCACTGCCCAGATACTGCCATCAGCCCAAAAGAGACCTTCTGCAGCATGGAACTGGGGAAGATGGGATCTACTGGTATTCACCAGCTGCTGAATATACCCAGAAAAGCTCATCCCCAATACAGAGCTGGGTGGGGGTATGGGGCAGCTGCTGGCTTGAATGCCATGGCCCACCACTGTTCAGTTTTGAAAATTTTGTTGAATAAAGGCATCTCAATTTGTTATAAGCCCTTTGTTCAATCTCCAGATAATTTCAATGATTGTCTTTGTTAATATGGACCAGTTTAATAGATATTTCTCTGCATGAGAATTTTCACTGAACTTCTTATGCTGCCATTTCATAAGTTATAATAGAGTTGATCTAAAAAGTTTGAATGATTTTTAAGAACTCTTTTAAATAATTAAGAAAATAAAGAAAATAAAACCTTTGTCTCGTATTTCTTTTGTTGTTTTAGTTTTTCAGCTTTGTGTATGTTTTACAGAGCTAAAGTACTTAATTTTCTAAAATAAAATGTATCAGTCTTTAACTTTGTGAGTTCTGTGTTTGATGACAAGCCTTCCTGTGGCAGTTTGAAATTATTTTATGAATAACAAAAAGAGAAAATTTATGTTTATAAACCAATCTATTCTTCTGGTTGTGATACCCTTTGATTGCCTTAAATTCAGCTGATGGGTCTTTGATTAGATTACTTGATAAGATTGCTTTAGGGTTTTTCATTGGGCTAAGTCAGTGAAGCATGACTCAAATTGAGTCTCTGCCCCTTTGCTGGGTCTGGTATAAACAGAAAGAGACAAAGACTAAGACGAGAGAGCTCTGCCATTTTTTATCCTGCCACATGACAGAAAGGAGAGGCCCAAACAGCTGAGACCCCAAGGAGAGAGGAACCATTTGCCTGATAGCTTACAGCTGAGATTGGGAAGAGAGCAGAACAGCCGGCACTGATATAGGAGGCACAGAAAAAAACAAGCCCTATGCCAGGAGAGAGAGGACTACAGGATCGCTTAAGCATGAAGCCCTAAGAGGCTGGGCCCATGGACAGCTCAAGAGGAAAGGGTGAGCCTGGAGGGGAAGGCTGAAACCTGGGTAGAGATTGGCAGCCATCTTGCTTCACCACGTAGCAACATGCCAGGATAAACAGTAGCTGTCTTTGGGGAGAAGGCATCTCTGATGGTGCTTTGGTTTGGATTTTTCATGGCCTTGGAACTCTAAGCTTTTACCCTAAGTAAATCCCCCTTATAAAAGCCATCAGGTTTCTGGTACTGTGCATTGGCAGCCTTTTGGCAAACTAAAACACTTCCCTACATAAGGCTTTTATGGTACAAAAAAATGCAAAAACTATATTTCCTGCAAATTTTAGTGTTTTACTTTTAAAATTTTACCTTGAGCCCATGTAAACGTATTTACTATAATGTGTAAACCTTGGATGCACCTTATCTTTCATTCAGATGACTGCATTGTAGTCCTAACTATTAGGAGGCCCAGCAGTCTCCCAGCGGCAGCACAGAGCATCTGTGTCCTTGGATTGCCTCACATCCATGAACTTGGGAGGTGTATCAGTTTGCCAAAGGCTGCCAGTGCAAAGTACCAGAAATGGGTTGGCTTTCAAAATGGGGTCTCTATTTAGGATAAAAGCTTATGGTTCCAAGGCCATGAAATGTTCAAATCAAAGCACCATCAGAGATGCTTTCTCACCAGTCAGCTACTATTGATCCTAGCATCCTGCCATGTGGTGAAGATGGCTGATGATCTCTGCCTTCCCCTCCAGAATCTACTGTCTCCTAGAGTACAAGTGTGGGCAACCAGGCATAGAGCTTGTCTCTTTCCGAGTCTTCTCTATCAGTCTCGACTGCTCTGCTTTCTTTCCAAGTTAAGCTGTGAGTTATCAGGCATATAGCTCAGCTCTCCTTGGGCCTTGGCTCCTTGAGCTTTTCAGGGATTCTGTTTTCCTGCAGCCCTCTCTCTCTCACATGGGAACATCAATATAATATGGTAGCTCCCTTTTCCTGTGTCAGACCTAGCAAGAGGGCAGAGACTCAACCTGAGTCACACTTCACTGACTAGTCCAGTCAAAAGGGTCTCACACCCACAGGAATAGATTAGTTCAAAACTATCTTTCTCTTTTGGGGATTCATAAACGAACTTCAAATTGTCACAGCAGTTAAGGAGACAAGGAGCCCAACGAGATTCACAGTGTTTTACTTAGACAACAAAAGCAGAATCGGCCTGGCTTCAGCTCCCTAGTTCCACAGCACAGCACTGAACTGGAGGGGCCAGATGACAGATGCCATGGGTGGTGGGTTACTGTGTAGTGGAAGAGCCAGCCCGAAACCACAGCTGATCCTAAGTTGGGTGGTAGGGAGCAGTAGCAGGTAGAAAGTCCTGCACACAACTGAAACAACAGAGACAGATGAGAAATGGCCTTGTGGCAGTCTCCTACAAGATGGATATAATCAACTGCCTCATGGCAGCTCCTTGCCAGGCTCATCTACCCTTGCTTTAGGAGGAATGGCAGGACATTCCCCAAAGACACAGAAGCACCAGCTTACAGGGCATCAAAGCAGAGCTAATTCTCTCCAACTCCACCCTCCAACTTTTCACACAAACAGCTAAGGATTTTTGTGTTGATGTATAGGTCATCCCATTAGACACACTAATTTATTAATGGTGGCTTGTACCAAATCCTTTCTATTTGTCATAGGAAACTTCAGAAGAGTGTGACCACAACGATGAAACACAGCAGGATGGTTGATCATACTTGGTAGACAGACTGCAGCCAGGCTCCCCATCCAGAACCAAGCCAGTTAAATATGTGGCAGAGTGCAGAGGGGAGGCACAGCACATGTGCAGTGGCACGGGACATGGAGCTGTGGTGCTTTGTTGCTCTCGCCAGAGCCCATGAAGATGACCCGCTTTGCTCTGATCATTATCCAGCATGGAGAAACAAGACTTAACAAGGAGAAAATACTACAAGGACAAGGAGTAGATGAACCTCTTTCAGAAACGAGTTAAACAAGCAGCTGCCATTGGCATATTTCTTAAAAATGACAAGTTTACTCATGTTTTCTCCAGCAATCTCATGAGGACCAAGCAGATCATGCATGGGATTTTGGAGAAAAACAAATTTTGCAATAATATGACAGTAAAGTATGATTGGAGTCTTCAAGAAAGGAAGTACAGGGTTGCAGAAGGCAAGGCGCTGAGTGAGCTAAGGACATTGGCTAAAATAGCTGGAGAGGAATGCCCAGGAGGCCAGACACTGGACCAGGTGAAAAATGCATGGAAAAGACTTTTTAAAATTACTTTGTCAACTGATCCTGAAAGAAGCAGGTCAAAAAGATCAGTTCTCACAAGGCATACCAAGCAACTCTCTGGAAACTTCTTTAGTAGAAATATTTCCTTTAATAAAAAAACCTTGGTTCTGCATTTAATTTAAATGGCAGTCCTCCAGGATTGGAAGCCAGTGTCTTAGTTGTAAGTCATGGCGCTTGTATGAGAAGACTGTTTGGTAATTTTCTGGCTGACCTTAATTGTTCCTTAACAGAAACTCTGAACAAATCTGAGATTGTCAGTCAGTCCCAGCATGGCCTCTTTATCATAAACTTGGAGGAAAGAAAAGAAGTTAAACCAACAATTCAGTGTGTTTGTATGAATCTCCAGGAGCATCTAAATGTTGTGACTGGCACCCACTAAGTTTAAATCTACATCAATATCTAACAATTAAGAGCCTCTGAGGGAGTGCCTTTGGCTTTATTTATTTCTGTCCTCTCTTAGTGCTGATTTGCAAACAGTTAAAAAGCTTTCTATTATAGCAGGTTATAAAGTTCAATGGAATTGAAGCCACTTAAAAGACTAATGGAAAACCATTTAGAAATGACTTATTTGTTTGAGTACAGTTGGCATTTTCCAGAGTAATTTTTCCACCCTGCTCAGTTCCATCTCTGGATTGTAAATGAAGGAACACACTATTGTAAGATGGGGAATTAATAACCTTGTTACTGTGTGTTTTCCTTTTTCCTATGTTGATATTTTTCTTTACTCCCTGAAAATCTAGCCTACTGTATTGGCTCTTGGTAAGATACTGTGTGCTTTTTACTATTTCAACCAGTGTTGGGGAGAAGAAATGGTTTATTCTATAATTCCCACTGCATATTTATAGTGACAATATGTTATATAAAAAATGTTCAGTCCTTTAAATGAAAAACTCTTACCATGATAAGCTTATGTAAAGTAAAATGACATTAAATTTTTTTGTAAAGAATCAACTATTGGAATTTTTTTATGGATGGTTTGGAATGTGAATGAATGAATGTAGTTTAGGATTTCAGAATGGTCTGATGTGGAACAGGAGTTAAGGCAACATTTGAATTTTTCAAAATTAAAGATGGAATCTCTGATAGGAGAATATAAAGGAGCAACTCTTCTAAGTGATTAGTCTGTCTTGCAAAAGGCAAATCAGTGGAAGCCAAGAAAGCCAAAAAAAAAAAAAGTTTAGCTAAGAGAATAAATATACATTTGGCTCTCCTCTAATTTATAAGCTGAGGATTTACAGTTTGAGGAAGGCTCTAAAGAAAGTAAACAGTTATAGCATGCTATGTTGTAACTTCAGAATAAAAGAGGAGGCACCACTGAAAAAAAAATGGTGCTGTGATAACCCCAGCGGTGGTTAAATTGTGGAAGGTACAGATGAGGTTGCTGCTTCTTTCCACAAGATGGCGCTGGAGAAAAGGCGATTTGACTAACTTAATTTTGCCCAAAAGATTGATCTTTCAAAAATCCTTTATATAAAGGAAGAAAGTGTTTATAAATGAGGAAGCTGAGATTCAAAGAGGTTAAGCAACTTGTCTATATTCTCACAGCCAATAATTAGCAAAGCTAAAATTCAAACAGATCTGTGCAACTTCCAAGGCCATGAGCTTTCTAGATTTGCTAAGGTTGAATCCAAACAAAGGGCATGCACGTCACAAAAGAAATACAAAGGGCCAAGAAATGAGGGTACTCTTCTAACCTCACTAAGAATCAATAAATGAAAATTTAAAGGGAACCATTTTTATACCATTAAATTGGAAGGTCAAAAAGATTAATAATATCTAGTGTTTGCGTTTAAGTTATCATGTTAATGGCTGCTGAGAGTCTAGTCTTAAAAGAAGATTAATACTAAAGTTGTCAGTTAAGGCTAAAATCACATATAGCCAACATTTACTTTGAAAATCATTTAAATCATATATGTAGTCCAATATTGTACTGTTTCTCACTATGTCCAGCACTACAAGTATTTCCTGTCAGTACTGAAACAGAGGATAGGGTTGAGCACCAGAGGAAGTGAGTGAAAACTTGAAAAAATAACAGAAAAGGACAAATAATAA
>JAQZBX010108227.1:0-10570 GCA_029593785.1 Cabassous unicinctus
CTGCCAATGCCAGTGTGTAGATAATACTTGGCAGAAAAGCTGCAAAGAGAAGCCAGAAAAGAGGTCACACACAAGAGGCAGCTTAAGGAAGGGGAAATGTTTTCTAATAACGGGCCAATTGGAAGGCCACATAATATCCCTAAAAAGTAATGGTCTGTGGCATTAGCCACCCCTAACGTTGCATGCTAGATTTGCCATATACTAGTTGTTTTCACTTGGGCAAGTTAATTAACCTCTTTGCATCTCAGTGCTCTTATTCATAAAACTAAACAAAACTAAAAATAATCATTAACTACTTCAGAGGATTATTGTGAGAATTAAAGGAGATAAATTAAAAGGATATTATACAGTGTTTGACATGTAAGTGACCCTCTAAAAATGTTAGTTATTTCTTCTTCACTTTCTATGGTATATTGGAAATTAAAGTAGTATAACAGAAGTATCATTATTTTTTAAGCTAAGATACCTTATTTTCAATCCATGTTTCATCACTGACTGTGTATTAGGTTTTATGCTGCATAAAGTAAGAATACGAGCACTGACCTTCTTCATTGCAGGGGGTCGTTGTGGGATTAAACTTAAAACATCCAGTAGATAAGTTCCTAAGAGTATACAGAGCTCCACCAATAAACAGGGCTATACTAACTGATATTTGATTTTTAAATTTTTACTTCATGATTTTTGCCAGATTATTTTCATCAAACACAAAATAAGTTGATCCTCATACTCTCTCTCTCTGCTTACAACTTCTAGGAGTATTTCCTCAAGCTATTGTTGGAATAGCTCATTCAATTTTGTGACCAGAGCAAACCTTTCAAATGAAAAATTCAAATAAAAGAAATAAATGGCTTCAAAAGCATTGCAATTTCTTGTAATCTGTTAGACTAAAGACCATGTCTATCAAACAGATGCCCAAGCTATGATCACAAAATCAGGAGGGCCATTGGTAATTATTATATGTATTATATGTGTACAGGTAAACAGCTAAAACTAATGCTTGATGGATAAAAAAAGCAATACACAAGACTCAAAACCATTTCTACACATCAACAAAAATCATTTAGAAAATGAAATTTAAAAGATATCATTTAAATGGCATCAAAAATACAAAGTTACTTAGGTATAAATATAACAAAATATTTCCAGGATCTTACAGAGACTATTGTAATTTTCATTAAAATATGCAAGAGACTATCTAAATTGATGAAGATATATGTTATGATCAAGTTATTAAAGGTGTAAGATAAGATATTAATTCTTCTTAAATGAATGTATAGATTCAATTATGCTATTGCAATATCTGTGGGTTTTTTTTGCAAGGGATGGAAGCCTTGACAAGATGGCTCTAAAATTTGTATAGAAAAGAAAGAGCCAGGAACTGCCAAGGCATTCCCAAAGAATCAGGACCAGATGGGTAGATTTGCCTTACTTAATGCAATTATTTTCATAATTTATTGTTATTAACTTTGTTATTGGCACAAGAATATACAATTAGATCAATGGAACCAAAAGGGAGTCTAATGAAAGACGTATACATATATGCGATAGACTTGTTATTGAAGATACATTGAGAAAGAATAGACTTGGGCATTTGGTTATCCACATGAATATATAGGCACATAAACACACATACATATATACATAACATATAATTTCAAAATAAAATCAAGAAATCAATTTTGGAATTATATTTTTAGTGCCATGATAGCATTTCTTACTGAGACATCAATTATGAACCCTAAGTAAAGGTTAACATAAATTTGATTACTTTAAGATAAAGAACTTTTAAGCATGAGAACTCATCAAATGAAGTGGGTGAAACAAAAATGAGAATGAAAAGGCAAGTCATGAATTAGGGACAATAGTTGCAACAAATATTATTGACCAATAATTAATACCCAGAAAATATGAGGAATTCTGATGACTAAATAGTAAAAAACAAACAAAATGAACAAAAGAAGTAGGAAGAAATAACCAGGAATACCAAGTTTTGGCAAATTGGCAAGAGTGCTGAGCATTTGTTCAGATTATGAACAGCAACAAGATTTCAAACTCAACCAATTTGGAAAACAGTTATATTGTGTATTGATGTTCATTGCATGCCTAAACTTTGCCTCAATAATCTTACTCCTATTAAGATGTTCTAGAGCAACTCTTGAACACGTGTACTAGGAGACAAGCAAAAGACTTTTATAGCAGCATTTTTTTTTATAAAAACAAAAGAACTAAAAATAAGCCACATGGACAAATGTGATGGATGGATAAGTTCTGATGTATTCATAGGAATATTATATAGCACTGAAAATGGGTAAACTATAGCTACATATATCAACATGGATTAATCTCAAAAATTTAATGTGCACTTAAAATATCATATCAAAAATAAGCATTGCATGATTCCATTAAATTGAATTTCAAAAATAAAACAATATCTTGTTTTAGGTGTATCAATTAGTGTTAAAGAGTAGAAATAAAGAAAGAAAATTTTATCAAAAATTTAGGTTAGTAGCATTAAGAGACAATCTCTATGAGTCTCAATTGTTTCTGCATTTATTCTGAGCAGAGTCATTGGCAGCTATTGTTCTGGACTATTTTTTCAAGGAAGTTTGTATAGTAAACACCTTGGTAAGCGCGAGATCTTATCTCCATCTGAGACAGCAGGTAGATTTGCTTGCTGTTAAAGGTGCTAAATATAATGTCTTACTCAGGGGCAAAGGTTGAGCAGGCTTCCTAGCAATCCCCTTAAAAGGTAAAGGTTTCCTAAATTCAAAGTCCCTCAACCAAAAGGCAAAATAGCTGCACAGATACTTCAATCCAACATCCATATCACCTCTATGAGACTTGGGTAGCAAGGGAAACTAATGTGAACATGAAGCTCGTGGTGCCTGCTTTGTCATAAGTAATAAAGTCCTTTGTCTCTGATCTAGGACTCTTTGTGTCTTCTGCCAGAACCCACAAAACTGGCAGGCTAACTTTCAGCTTGCAAACTGGTTAACATCTCAGACTCTTCACATTTCTTGGCAAGTGATAATCTCAGGTAGGAAAGTGAAGGATGTAATTATGAGGGTCACATATGGGACTTCTACTTTGGGATAATGTCTACTTCTTGTCTTAGGTGACAGATACTCACAGACATAATAAATATATTATTAAAAATTGCATGACATAAAAAAAGAAATTAAATGAAAATTAAAATCATCAGTTACCTAGTTCCATTGGACTCATCACCATAAATGCTTAATTGTATAGTCCTTTCCCCCAAAAAAAATATCTATTTCCATATTTATTTATATATGCCTATAAATATTCTAAAGTTATACTTTCATATTGCTTTCAAGCCTGTTTCTTTTTTCTTCTCTGATAATTTCCCACTTTAAATATATTGTTTTCTTGTATTATATTTCTTAATGATTGTACATTGTTACATCTTATGGATTTACCATAATTTATTTAAACAATTTCCTATTTTTGGACATGGAAGTTGCTTCCATCTTTCAACCACAGCTTCTAATTCATCTACTAAAGTCTCTGCTAACTTAACCAATTCCATATTCAGATAGAGGTTCAGGCAACTCTGGGAACTGTATTAGTACCTAATTTCAAATATAGTTCAGTGATGATTCATACTACAATAATACAAATCAAGGATGGTTGAGTACCAGAGAGTTTAAAAATAACTGTCACAACCACAACAATCTCCCTGCAAACAAAATTTATCCAGGAAGACATTCCTGATAGAATGTATATATATTGTTTTATTCTTGAGAAAATGATGATAGATGCCTATGACAAGTATGATGTCTTCACACATCATTCTTCATAGTTTTATCTATCATTTCCTTTGGCACATGGAATATCCATGTGCTCAAAAAAGCAAGAGCAAGACAGATCATCAGGGGAAGATGGAATGTGGTTTCAAATTTTTCAGTAAGCAAGACCCTTGGACTTTATTTTGACATGTGAGAGAAAAAAGAGTGACAGCTTGGATTTATGGAAGGATTGGCAAGCTTCTTGGAGACATGCTATAGTCTACTGACTATGGAAAGGCAACTTTATACTAGTGACCAGGGAACTGTGTGAATATAGACAGCTTTTTTTCATTTTAATAAGTTTAAAGAAGTAGATGCTCCCCAATGTAACAGAATTATACTCATTTATAGTTTCCCTACATGTGGTTCTTCTGCCCCTTTTATTTGAAACTATAATTAACACTATACTGATTAAATATATGTCCCAGAGACTTAAATCTTTGGTCTGTTCATGTGCTGGTTGAGCCCTGAATTTCAGCAGAATTGCAACACATACTCTTCAGTTCATTGGAATCACCCAGGACAACTAACAAGGAGATGATGATGGACCACACCCATCCCAAGGAAGAGAGCGTGTCTGCAACTGCTAGCAAGATAGTCCCATCCATCTGGCCCATGGGATCTAAGTCCCCTCTCATTTAGAAACAGAGTGGGCATCACCATACCAAAATCTTCCAGACTGGTGAATGAACAATGCACTGAAGTAGACTTATTATTATTTTATTATATACTTATTGTTTTTATAGCAATGGAAGAACTTTTATGATTGATAAAAAAAAAAAAAAGCAGTGGCCACCAGAGTTTCTGAGGGGAGGGTGAGGGAAGAATAGGTGTAACATGGATGCATTTTTGAGACATTTGGAATTTTCCTACATGACATTGCAATGATGGACACAGACCATTATCCATTTTGTCATAACCTGTAAAATTGTGCAGGGAGAGTGTAAACTATAATGTAAACTATAACCCAAGTGAGCAGCAATGTTTCAATATGTGTTCATCAATTGTAACAAATGTACCACACTAATGAAAGAATTGTTAATGGGGGGAGTGAGAGGGGGTGGGGCATATGGGAATGCCTATATTTTTTATGTAACATTTATGTAATCTAAAGCTTCTTTAAAAATTAAAAAAAATTAAAAACATTTTAAAAGTAGGGTCAACTTGCTGTTCAAAACAGATTATTTTTAGGTCATTACATGGGATATTAGGTAAACAAAGAAATCAGCATTTGAAATTCTTCTCATTATAATGTCCATGAACTTTCTCTCATTTAATTCTGTAAAGATTAGATACCAAAACAGGGTCCTTAATAGAGGTCCAAAATGCTTTATCCAGAATACTTAGTGGAAGAGACGTTATAGAGATTCAGAATCATTCAGATTTTAAAAAGGTAATATGTTGCATAAACTTTGGATTATATAATATCCCCAATAACATCTACAATATCATCCCATAATCAAACCCCTTACTATTGCTTAAGTGAAACTTTTGTAGAAGGAAAATAAAGTCTACAAAGAATCTCACATCAAGTTTTGCCCACAGATGCATTTGTTGCTAAATTATATACAAAAATTTGGTTTCCAGAATTTTTTGGATTTTGGAATTATATATAAAGCATTATAGATCAGTGTTCTATGACACACAACATTCTATACCATAGTAAGACAATTTCTATACTGAACAATGAATATTAGATATAAGAGTTGTAGAAACTTCAAATACGATCAAACAGTCAAAAATATTTAGAGACCATGAGGAACCTGCCATACTGGATATTGTACAGGTCTACTACATAATATTAGATATATTCATCTGCATGCTATTAAGTCAAAAGTGGCCATGCTTTTGACTTAATGACTATATATATATATATATATACTTAAGATATCTTTCAATGTGCAGAATATTTTTATTTCTGTCTTCTCAAAACTGAAGAAAAAATGTCAAGCTATGATGTATACTTTTACTTGTTTTCCATGCTCAATTTCTTGCAAGTCAGAACATATTCATGGGTGCAAAATAACACGATAGGGAATTAATATGCAAAAAGTATATTCTGTATCATCAAGATCAATAACCTCATATGGAGTTCTAGAGGAGTTAGTGTCCTGCATCCTATGCCAGGTACTATCTTTTTCTACTGTATTAGACATTAAAACTATAACACAAGACTAAATAATTTACAAATTGAGTTTTCCTGGGATAACATTTGATCCATAAAATATAGGAGCACCAGTTTTGGCCTCAAATTCCTTAAGTCATGCCATAGAAAATTTCTTGGAAGGATACAACCACAACAATAATATAGTAAAAGCATAGCTGCTAACTATTATTTTGCATTTCTTATGAAGTAAGCATTATTCTTGATGCTTAAATCATGCTATTTGACTTAATCTTTCTGATAGCTATATGTAAAAAATTATTAACATCTGAATATTACATGCAAAGAAGTTTGCCTAGAAAATCAAAGGTCCTTACCCAAGGTCATACAGAAAAAAAGGGATAGACCTAATTTTGAAACAGGTTGAGCTTTGGACCTTTAGGCTGTTCTGCCCCTCTCTTATGGTCTATTTAACCTTGGGTGTTCTTCAGTCAACAAGAGTATCACCAAAACACATGTATGGTTGTTCTAACTGCTCATTTTACCTCAATTACTAGCTTAACATGGTATTTCACATTTGTTTATAACAAGGCTAACAGAAAATCCAATTTTTTCCTATAATCTCTTTTGAGCTCTATTTAAATCAACCAAAGGAATAAACCTAAAGAGAGGTAACCAATAGATATATTCAAAGTGATCACTGAAACATAAACTTACTTTCTAAAAAAAACAAAACAGCAGGAGAGTGAGAGAGCTGGCTATTCAATGAGTAAACTGGGCCTTCCAAATTATCAAAATATTAAATAAAAAGTGAGAAACAAGTAGTCTTGGCAGAGATAAATTGAAACAGTCTCAAGATAGAATAAAGAAATGTAAGACATGAGGTCACCGTGGGTCTCTGAAATGTGCTCTTCTTCTGTTAACTAATCTGTATGATATTTTAGCAAATGAATAAACAGTAACTTCCCCAATTTGTAGCTAAGAAAACTGTGAGATTCTGTGAAATCCAGTCATTTGTTCAAGCGTCCCGTTCAAGTCTGTTGAAAGGCCAGAATCTTTAGGCAAATACCACATGTTTATGCAGTGACTAAGTTCATCCTCTGTGTGAACAGATAAAATGGATTGAATTTTTACAGAGATTGAAGTAATTTCACATGGGAAAAAAAAATTCATCTTCAGTGTATTAGATGGCTACTTCTGATAGAGCTTAATATATCTTTAAAGCATTTGTTTCACTGAACTCTCACTCAGTACGGAAGGGAAAAGATTAGGTGGCAAAGAGTAAAGTGACTTGAACAGCAAACTCCTAATTAGTGGTAGACCTAAGAACACAGGTCTTCTTACTCCCAGTCCAGACAGCTTCCCAGTTATTTTTATTTGGAGGATACCTCTTAATTCTTGTTAGCTGAGTCACCAGGACTTCATCTTGTAAATATTCTTCACAAATATAACCGAGTCCCATTTTTAGTGGAAAAATGCAGAATAATGTAACCTTTTGCTTATTTTTAATATTTAAATTTAATATTAAATATTTAAATTAAAAAGTAAATATTTTCCAAAAATTTAAGTACAAATCTCAATGGCTCAATAAGTTTTGTTAATTTTGAAGATTATCTTTTGGTGACACCATAAAAAAATCTCAAAAGCATTATTTTTTAAATATATCTGAAGGCAAAAAGCAAGCAAGCAAGTAAACTATCAGTACAGATCTTTGCTAATAATATGATAATCCCTTAATTATATGAATATTTTAAGGTAAGAATAAAAATTATTTAGGTTTATAAGGAGTGTGATATACATTGATAAATAAATAATGGATAATAGATAGCTTAGAAAAGAACATGCCAAGAGTTTAAAGATGATTTCATTGATTAAAAATATTCATATTTACGGCGATCCCCCCATGTGCCACACATGGCACTGGATGTAAAGATGAGGATGCTACCTCTCACCCATGCTCTGGAGATACTCCCAATCTTGTAGGACTATTTATCAAATGCCTACTATGCACTAGTGTGCATGGAAAATTCTTTATATTGCATGTCCCTAAAATGATAAAAGTGGAAACAGCTGTACTTTGATCCCCACGTTTTCCAAGACCTGAGACTGCAAGAGTAAAATAAATGGCAGTTCTCAGAAAGCCTCTGAGTAGTCATCAAGCTCACTGTCCCCGTGTAATAGGAGCAGAGAGCATGCTAATAAGCCAATCCAGAACAGGAAGGGTCCTTCAGAGGCAGACTAAGCAGCAGAAATAGAGACGGTTTGAGGAATGAGTTGGTAATCAGTGGTGGTGCAGGCAAGAGGTCAAGTTCAAAAGGAACAAATTGTTATCTTTTTTCCAAAGAAGCCAGGCAGGGTCCCGGATGCAGGGATCCAGAAAAAAAAGAAAAGCAAGATTTTTACTATTATATAGAAAACTGGGTATATTTGGTTCTTAGGCATTTTTAGTTGGCTGTTATCTGGAATTTTCAGTATTTCCATTGGGTGTGCACAGACCTGAGGACATAGGAGGTGACCAGAAGAAAGCAATGGTTGAACGTGAACACGATGGCAATCTCAGTTTTGGGGAAATGAAAGCAAAGCTCAATTATCTCATATTGTGTATTCAGAATAAAATCTGAAGGCAGAAAAGTACTGTTTTACTAATTTTTCTTTTGAATGTTACCACAAATGAGAAGTGCTAAAGGGAATAGCTTGAATTCTGGAATAAGTCAGGTCCAATTCAAGGCTGGACTGAGCTACTTAGGAGCATCAGGATTTAGGAAATTATGCAACTTCTTTGAGCCCCAATTTCTTCTTTGGAAAGTTTGGGTAATAATAGTGCCTACTTTATTAGATTGCTGTGGATGTTGATGGGGAGATATATATAAAATGCACAATAATATGAAAGTGGTAGTTAAGGCTTAATATGATTTAGCTATTGCTGAAATTGCCATCAATCGATACTTCATACTGTTAACAAATTTGGGTTGGATTTTCTGGGATAACAAGACTCCAGAGCCACAGAATAAATCAACAAACAATGATTAATAAACTGATATTTTCAAAACAGTGCCTTTGAATTATCCCCCTTGGAAACTAAAATATAACTCATGGCGCTGTTTACATCTATACGTTTATCAAGGACGCTGCACAGCATAATGGAAATAGCACTGGCCTTGAAAGCTGGCATACCTCACTTGGAATCCTAGTCTCCCACTACTTTATTGACTTTGATTGAATTTCTTAGATGTTCAATTTCTTCCTCTGCAAAATGACAATTATAATAATCACTACTTTATAGAGTTGTTGGGAAAATTATACTAGATTAACTAAATTAATATTTTTTGAACACTTAGAAAAGTGCCTGGTAAATATAAGCATTACATAAGTGGTTGCCAAGTAAATTATACCTAACATTATGCTTACATAGCTTTCACTCAATAGAGAGGATAAGAATGGGAGTGAAAGAGAGAATCAGAGAGAACATACATGCTCAAAAATAGAAAAATCTAAGCACTAAGTGAATCACAATTCAGGAATAGGACACTAAGAGCCAATCAACACACTTGAGACAGTAAGATTTTTATTCTTCTTGTTCAAGGTGATAGAAATGGCAATTTGGAAGTTGCACTGTTCAAATCACCTAGTTTGGAGATAATGCTATTTCCTTCAACTTTGCTAGATGGACAAAATGGGATGACAACAATTCACTTTATTAGATTCAGGCAGGTAATATGAATACAATATCCAAAAATATCTGGTGCAGGGTCATAGAATCCACTATGTCCTCCACTGAAAAATCATTTGGAATTCATTTTGATGAATAACAAAATTTGGAGTTGGAAAAACAACTGCTTTCAATATAATTGTGTATCTAGCTTGCATAACTAAAATTACTATTTTAGGGTTATGCTTACCTTTAATTTTAGAGAAGTTTCTGATTCTTCAAGCAGTTTGAAAGGTCAGGTAATAAACATTGGAAATTGTTAGCACTTTTTCCTCCCTACTTACCTCCATGACCTACTATAAATTCAAGATTTATTGAGGCATGCGATAAGAGTCATTATTTTGCATATAGGACTAGAAAATGGAATGGCAGCATCCCTGTTAAATGAGAAAATGAGATAGATTCAGGTTGCTTTGCATTCATAAAGTAGCAATGAACTAAATATCTCACAGTTAGATGCATACAGAGACGTTTCTACAAAAAAAGACACTTTGGGGAATATTTCTATCTTTCCCAACTCTGTTTCAACAAAGTCAGTCTCTCTTTTTCTTTCCCACCTCCTCTTTCCCTCCTCCTTCCTTCTCTTTTTTCATTCCTATAACAATTTCTAAATGACCTATTGACTTTTCAATCCTTTCCTGACAGCAGGTGTTTGGAGAAGTTCACTGTCTTAGACTTAATACTCATGGTGCTTTATACTTTTAAAAGTGAATTTACAAGCGGTTATAGGAGAGGAAATACGTAATTATTGCCAATGGAATTTAGCAGAGATATTTGCTATTCAAAAACTTTTCAATAATGAACACGATATGAAGTTTGAAAGTCAAACAACTTGGATCCAAATCTACCAAGGTTTATTAAAGAAAAACAAAATAGCTAGCTTACCAATCTGCTCTTTAGTCTATATTTCCAACAAATTAAAAAAATAAAACCAAGACAAGAGACACT
>JAQZBX010108228.1:0-10573 GCA_029593785.1 Cabassous unicinctus
TAGGGGCTCAATATTTTTTTAAAAGTGGCTGGCTGAGATTACATATTGTATGTCACTAAGTTTGACCTGTATTCACTTAGCATTTATTTTGAAAGTCCTAAATTTATTCCCTTCTTCCACTAACCACCTTACCATCATCTAGGGAGCACAGGGATGGTGGGCCTGTTGGGAAATTCCTTGTGTACAAGAAATGTAATAACTTATCACTGTGTTTAATGATGTACTCAGCTTTCTTATATAATAATACTGCTTCTGCTGAAATAGTCTGTATCTCTCCAAAGGATCAGAAACAAATGAACCTGCTTCGTGCTCTGCTGCCTTCAGGAAGTCCATGTGGACGTTTTAGGACAGTTGCATGTCCACCATCCTATTTTACATCTTACCTGATTTTACAGAACCAAAAGAAACATTCAGTAGTTTTCTTTAGGTAGATGATTTTTTAATACTGGCAAGATAGCTGGTTCACATACCAGCCCATGTCTTTTCAGCTGTATTGTATATACATATAAAATAGTCGGTTGTAGTACTACCCTCATCAGAACCACCTAGGGTTGATATTTAAATGCAGACGCCCAGACCTGCTGAATTAGATTTTCTAGGTAGCGGGGACCCAGGGATCTGACTCTTTAACAAGCTCCTCAGGTGAGCCTTATGCACAACAACGTTTGAGAATGTCTCATCCAAAGACTGGTCACCCAGAAAACACTTCATCCTTCCCTATTATGTATTCCCCAGTTTTTCCACTTCTTTTTACAATTTACTTGGCATATATAAATACCATTATCTTAATGTCATTTTGCTTATAAATGTAGTACATTCTTTTAACATTTATTATTTCATGCCTTTAATAGTGTCAAAAAGCAAAGTAATCAAGTGACCTACCTCAAGAATATCTCCCTCAGTAGAATGCCCAAATAATAGTTTCTGTGCCTCTATACTCCCTGAAGAATAGATATACACCTTCATTCCAGCCTCTCTCCATTTCTTTACTGCTGGAACTACATCTTCAAAGAACCTAGAGGGAAGACCATCAAGTTACAAATGCAGAAACATGTCATCTAGCCAGAAGAAAACCAGTCAAAATAGATACCAAAAGTTCCTCTATTCTTGTTCACAAATGGGCTTCGTGAGAAGCAACTCCTAGGAGACTGCAAACTCCTGCAGTTCTAATAAGCTTATTACCAGAGTTGCAGGATCACAGCAGATTAGAAGCAACAATTTAAGTGGAGAGAATAGTTTTGATAGACACAATAAAAAGTGATCACTGATAAAGGGATGAAATAAAGTGATTTATAAAAATCCAAAGAACTCAAAAAAGCAAACAATAATATTGTACTATAAAATAATCTTTGATGTAATTCATGGCCACAAAAGGTTAAATTATGTCTAGTATGCTTTAAGAAAGTATAGAAGTGCTTTTAGAAAGATGTACATCCAAAATGATTAAAAGAAACAAAGTTTGGGGGCTCAAAGCTATAAACCTTTGACTATCCAGAAAACGGAGCTATATTTCCTGAGACTTAAGAAAACCTAAAGTTTTACTATACAGAAAAAAAATTATATAACAAGTCACTGTTAGCTAATCAGTAAACAATATCTAGTTCTCTGATTCTTGGTACTTCCATCTTTATTTATGTCTTCTATATTCTAAAGTGGAAATAACAGCTGAGACAAGTGAAAAGAGAAGCACAAGGAACCTGGGATGTGGAACCAGTCATTTTAAAAGTCCAACTGGAAAATATGTTTATGTCTATGAGGTCTTCTATTAAATCAGAAGTTTTGAGAGTCAAAAGCCTTAGTGTCAGAGTATAAAAATCTGGGTGACTCAAGTTTCTAAATAATATGAATTTCTATACATGCTTGAGATTCTTCCTATCCATTTTAATATCTAAAGAAATCAAACATGTTATTTTTTAAAAGGCAACAATATCAAAAAAAGAAAAATATCAATATTATACAGTCAACAAAATAAGGGCTGAGAGTACACGGATATATGGTAAAGTATACATGAAATCACATTAAATAAAAAAAGCAGAGGGTAATGTGCAATGTTTTCACTCACTTCAAAAACTTTTACATTTATGTTCATAAATGTAGGTTGGGCAGGAACATTCTTATGTTCTGACTAAATGTTCCAGGAGTTCCTAAGCAGTGGATGTCAGCACCTAATATAATGCTTCTCCTCTCACACCTTCAGAGTCCTAATTTCCAGTTCAAGTGACAATGCAGTTCTCTCTCCTTTAGTAAAACTACCAAATGTAGAAATGTTTACAACACACAAATCTAGGCTAAGAACTTAATTAAATAAATTTACATAGAAGGATCACACTCAATAGTAAATCAGACCCCAAGCAATTGTCAATCAGCATTACATGTAAGTAACACTCAGTTCTCCCTTTAAGACTTACTGCTCTGGTCTTCTGTGGTAAGCATGCATTTGGTAAATTATAGAAAGCATATTTATTTAATATTTATATCCTGACAGCTGAGATCACTTTGATCCACATTAATGGGATATACCTACACAAAAGTGGATATTGAGCTTATGGTTTTCAATGAAGTTATGCTTCTTTTATTCTTTTTTGTAAAGTGAAACCAACTTTCATCTTGGGTGAGACTGAGCTATGTGACCCTGGGACAATGATTTAACCTCACTTTGCCCCAGTTTTACAAATGGGAATGGTTACAGTACCTCACAGGGTCATTAAGAGGACTAAATGAGTTAATATATTGAAAGCCCTTACAACTGTGCCTGGCATATAGTAAGTACTATATAAATGTTAAGGGCTTTTTTTTTTTTTAATAAAGAAACACCACTTCAGCACTTTTTGTAAAGTAATATGCTTTATCTATAGGAAGTAATTCTTAATTCTACAATATTATCTGGACTATTCTGAACATGTATTTATTTACATACATACGCACTACTGAAACTGCTAATAAATGACACAATGATCTTTATGATTGTTGCCAAAGTTAAAACAAAAGAGGCCAAGAAACTTTGGATTTATATATTTTTAGGAGAGTCCCCTAGAGAATCCCAACCCTATTGATGAAGTATTCCAACATAAAATCCCAAGCTTCAGATCTTATTTTGAATTTTTCTGCTTGTACAATTGAACTAGTTTGAATGCCTTGGGATCCCGGCTCTCAATTAAATTCAATCAACTTCACTGTCATTGAATTAATAGACAATAGACATTCTGAATAAGGATAAAACAACACATGTAGCCTTCTTTGCACTAATTGAAGGAAAGAGATCAATAAGTTCATATAATTTAAATTATGCACTAATTGAAGGAAAGAGATCAGTAAGCACATATAATTTAAATTGTGTTCCTTTGCACTTACGGAGACAGGATTTTTCCACAATGAATTTGCACAGATTGTTATTGCTCAAAGTGGGCTTAGAAGTCTAAAATAATTTATTCCAAACCCCTGGTATTACCAACAAGGAACCAAGACCAAGAGAAGTAACTACTGGGAACAATCTCCTGACCCTATCTACTCTTTTGAGTGTTCTACAGAGTGAATAACTGATATTCCCAGATCATTACTGTCCTGAAATTCCAATGCATTCTCTAAAAGGTGGAAGCTCCTTGTATAGTATATAAAGACAGAGAGACAAATGACAGACAAATGAGAGACAAATGAAATATAGGCAACTGAAAACGATCTAGGATCTTAGCGTTTATATCAGGCACCAGACTAAAATCTGTAATGACAGTGTCTTCTTGAGAATTTCTCAGCAACACAAGATTCAGGAGTCTCCTTAGGTAGGAGTGCTATCAGGAACTCCACAACCCAGAGGGTCTGTGGAAGTTGCTCAAAAGAGCACAGAACAGAGTAGCACTGCAGACACTCAAGAGTAACCCAAAGGTGACGGGGTACATAATTTCATAGCATTCCTATTTCTCTAGCAAAGCAGAAAGCAGGTCCTATGAAGCAGTCCAATAGTACTGTAACATGCATGCTAAGGATCAATTATGACTTAGTTCAAGGAATTTTCTAGGAAGCTATTTTAAACGAGGATTAAAAGTCCTTCAACCATCCCACAAATCAGACATGCAGGTCTGGGGAATTTACCTGGGTTGAATGCCTTAGCCCAAGCCCAGCTGTGAAAATACTAAATGAAATTCACTTGTTAGAATAAAAAGAATGTCAATTTTATCTAGTTTACAAATGGTGTGATTTACAGTGGAGAGAGAGAACTAAGGAAAAACATATTTGGATTTGGAGCTGGTGAAATGTCAAGTCACTTGAGCATCTACCTACTCTGTTTTCATGCGCCCAGCTGTGAATGCCGCCCTCCACATGTGGCCCTGCAGCTGCTTCAAAGCCGTAGTCTTTCGGTCCATAGACATCTGCCAGCACACATTATCGACCACAGCTTGGATCATCTGTTCCAGGTCATCTTCTCCATTCCCAGATGCTGCAGGGATCAGAACAGCTCCATCCAGATGGGAATCCTCTTCAGCCTATAACTCATAAAGAACATGAAGTTTACTTTTTGCTTATTTAAAAAAAAAAAAAAAAAAAAGACCATGTAAAATCAAAAATCAGGCAGACCAAGTTTCTTTTTATTAGCCGTAGCACTGCTGCAATTTAAAATATCATATCCCTTGGGCTGGGATAAATAATTCCTAAAAGAAACTGAATTATAATTAATAAATTTATGTTACCATTCCTAGATTGCTAAAACTGAAATTAAACCTCGAGGCAAGGTGTATGTGAGAGAGAGCATATAATGATATAACGATAGAGTAAGAACTCATTTGCTGATTTACTTACTATAATCAACAAACCAAAACTTCAATTAAATCTGATCATTTTCTCTGCACTATAACTGAGGAGCAAACAAAGAAAAGCTCAATAAAATGAGTTTATGCCTGGAATGCAATGAAAAGAAGCTAATGAAGTAATATCTGGGATTGCTTCAAATTCAGTCTCTTACAATTTCCCACAACTTGCAAATATCCTAAAATCTATGACCTGTAGCATAGCAAAAGTCCAATCCCTAAAGATGTGATGGTTTATATAAAACAAAGATTGACACAACAAAACAGGTAAAGGAGGGAAGTGTTTTAGATCAACCTTGAGTTTTCCAGAAAATTCAACAAACCCAAATACCCCATGCCCTAAGGATGTACCTGTATTTCCAATTCTAACTCCTAATAGAAAAAAATTTTTACAGAGCATTTCATAATCTGTTGTAAAAACTTAACTAGAAAACAACTGTCAATGAGTTAGCCTTGTATACCATGTAAGATCTCTCCCCCTTGAAGCAATTTTCCTAAGAAAAATAACAGGAGTTCCACAGCACACAGCATGGAAGGAGTAAACAGACTCAAGACAAAAGAGAGAACAGCGCAGAACAAAGCATATGAGACCAAGATGAATATGAAGGCTGGGCTGGGGGTGAGTTGGAGTGAGGGGTCCACAGACAAGTATGGGTGTGAGGACATAGAAGCACTGGGTGCAGGAGGGGCAGCAGGGCCTCACACCATGAGGCATGAGGGAGTGGGGAAAGAGGAGGTGAGAGGTGCTGTCATTTTGAGACACTAATGAAAAATCAGATGAAACTGCACATAACTTTTGGCAGTCCATCCAGAAAGGGCTTCATTTTATATATACAAGATATTCTTCTGCAGTCTAAATAGCCTCTTGAAAGAGATAATTCTAGAGATAACTAACTGCTGTAATCTGGCCATTTAATTATGGGCTATGAATTCCAAAGCAGGAAGTTGCAGCAATTCCCATCCCCTGTGAATCCACGGCACTTATTTTAGAACATGTTCAGAGCATCACAGGCCCAATTCTCTACCCATCCTTAATTCTAAGATACTTGGGACTGTGGAAGCAATGGAACAGGTTCCAACCTGTTTCCTCAAAAGATTGACGTCCTGCTGGCACTCCTCTTCTTCCCAATGTGTCTGCAGATATTCTTTGACATTTTCTTTAATGTAAGGAAATAAAATGTCCTGGATAAAAGAGTGAAAGAAAAAACAAGGATTAACTTTAGTCATTTTTGTGACATCAAGTTCTTCTACAATCTCACTTTAGCTGGTCATAGTGAACAAATCTGTAATTCTCTTGATGAAAACTGCTGTTGAGACAGAGATGGAGACCAAGAAACAAATCAACTAGACCAGGAGTCAGCAAACTACAACCCACAGGCAAATCTGGTCCACTGCCTGTTTTGATGAACTAAGTTTTATTAGAACACAGTCACATTCATTTGTTTACCTAGTGTCTATAGTTACTTTGGGGCCACAAAGGCAAAGTAGAGTAGTTGCAACAGAGACCAGCAAAAGCCTAAAATATTTACTATCTGGCCCTTTACAGAAAGCTTGCACTCCTGAACTAGATTGCGAGACCACAGGTCCTTGAGAGTAGAGAATGAGTGTGACTTACTCATGGCCAAATCCCCAGCGTACATTCAGTACTCAGCACATGTACATAACTCAATTGCCTGCTGAAACAATGGTGTCCATGCATGACAAATGTTTAAAAAAAAAAAACCAACAGATAACCATGATTTTTTCTTGGTAATCAAACTACCTATAGAGTGTCCTACAAGAAAGAATGATGTGCAAAACAAGTCAATAATAAATAACCTGTAAGTAATCCATGCATTTGAAACATGACTTAACTTGGGTCCAAATGTTTTACATTTACTTGCAAGTATAGTATATGCATCTTTTCAAATCAGATGTGGTGGACAATTTTTTTCTAGTACCTATTAAATGCCAAGACCCTGAGAGAGGCATGGAGAAGGGGATTGAAAAGATAAAGCACAGACCCTATCATCAATAAACTGAAAAATCTAGTGGGGAAGACTGGCGAGTAAACAAAGAATTACAATGCAGTGCAATGATGATACAGAGTATTATTAGCTGAACGCTGTACAAATCCAGGGAGTAATAGCTCTGGTATTCTTAGGAATAACCAGTCTAAAAAAAAAAAAGGAATATATGCTGTGAGTGTAGTACCCAAGTATACAGCTCAGAGAAGGCCTTACATTTTTAGGGAAACTTAGTATCGAAATGAATTCAAGAAGTCTGCTTATTTCAATGCATTCACTCATTTATTTACTGAATGTCCAGTATAGGGCAAGCATGCTAAGAGCCAGAGATATAATTGTGAACAAAATCCATATATACACGGTCCCTAATCTCAAGGAGCCTGATGGTAGACAAACTAAAAAATTAATAAATACTATAAAATGAGAGGTACATAGCACTACAGGGACAAGTTGGGGATTAAATCATGATCCCCACAAAAGGCATATTCAGATCCCAGACCTTGTTCCTGTGAGTGTGAACCCATTTGTAAATAGGACCTTTAAAGATGCTATTACAGGAAGCAGATGTGGCTCAGGCTGTTGAGCACTTGCATTCTACATGGGAGGTCCCAGGTTTGGTTCCCGGTGCCTCCTAAAGAAGATGAGCAAGACAGTTTTGGCACGGTTAGCTGACGCAACAAGATGATGCAACAAGATGACACAACTGAAGAGACAATGAGGAGACACAACAAGAGATACAACAAGCAGGGAGCAGATGTGGTTCAAGCGATTAGGCGCCTCCCTCCCACATGGGAGGTCCTGGGTTCGGTTCCTGGCGCCTCCTAAAAAGAAGACAAGGAGGGAAGCCAATGTGACTCAAGTGACTGAGCTCCCGCCTACGACACGGGAGGTCCCTGGTTCGGTTCCCAGTACTTCCTAAAGAAGACAGCGAGCAGGCACAACAGACAGGCATAACAAGCTGATGCAACAAGAGACACAAGAAAAAAAACATAATGAGAGACGCAACAAAGCAGGGAGCGGAGGTTTCCTGTGCCTCCTAAAGACAGCAAGCTGGCGAGACAGGCAGGCACGGCAAGGTGATGCAACAAGATGACACAACAAGAGACATGAAGAAAAAACACAATGAGAGACACAACAAAGCAGGCAACAGAGGTGGCTCAAGCAATTAGGCGCCTCCCTCCCACATCAGAGGTCCTGGGTTCAGTTCCTGGTGCCTCCTAAAAGAAACAAGGAAGATGAACAGAAACAGCAAGTGCAAACAATGCGGGAGTGGGGAGAAATAAATAACAACAACAAAAAAAAGACGAGGAGACAGAGAGCACACAACGAACAGACATAGAGCAGATAGCGAGTACAAACGACGGGGGGAGGGGAGGAGAAATAAATTTAAAAAAAAAAAGAAGATGCTATTAGTTAAGATCTGGCTAAACTGAAACAGAAGAGAAGCCATGGGGAGTAGCCAGAAACCAGTCGTCAACAGAACCCAGAGGAGAAAGAAGACATTGCCATGTGCGTTGCCATATGACAGAATAGCTAAGGAACCCCAGGGAATGCCAGCCAGCCAGAAGACACTGACCCTGGGAAGAACCAAGCCTTCTAGCCTCTAAAACCGTGAGCCAGCAAAGTCCTGTTATTAAGCCAACCCATTTTATGGTATTTGTTTTAGTAGGTTGGGAAACTAAAACAGGGCATAAATAGAAATGTTTGACCTAGTAAAGTAGGTCAGGAAAGGTTTTGCTGGAGAAGTGACAACAGAACTGAGATGTAAGGCATGTTTCTCAAAAGTGTGATCCAGGATCCCTGGGGAATCCCCCAGACCCCTTCAGGGGGCCTGTGAGTTCAAAACTATTTTCATAAGACTACCAAGATGTTATTTGTCTTTTCCAAACTCTCATTCTTTCAGGAGTATAGAATGGAGTTTTCCAGATGTTACATGATGTACATATGTACATATCACAACAGATAGAAAGCACATAGGAGAATCTATCTGCCAAACACTAAAAAGACTTGCAAAATGTAAAACAATGTCACACTTCTAACCATGTTTTCCAAAACAAAATATAAAAATATATTATTTATTTATGTTAACAAAGCAAAGGGATTTATTGTTTAAAATGAATTTTTTTTAAATTTTTTAAAAATAAAAAATTTAAAAAATAAATAAAATGAATTAATAAAAATTTTTAAGTTTCTCAGTTTTAATTTCTAATATGGCAAATATTGATAGAAATAACCCACGTAAACAAAAGTTCTTTGGGTCCTCAATAATTTTTAAGAATATAAAGGGGTCCTGAGGAAGAAAATGTCTAAGAACCACCAAAGGCAAATAGGATTAACTCACAGAAGACTAGAGGAATGCTCCACACGGAGGGAACAATATTTGCAAAGGCTTTTGTGTAGGGTCACCTGATTATGGCTCCAGTAAGTCAGAAGATTTCAAATGTTTCCATACCACCTCAGGGTGTGCTGAAGGCCCTGCGATAAGCAATCCAATTCCCTTAAATGCGAGCTCACTAAATGTAATAATAGGAATGGGCTCCAATTAATGATGCACGGGTATGCACTATCATCAAGCAGTCATTTGTGCCAAATGAAACACATGATCTGCTAACCAGAACCAGCCTACGGCCCAGCTTTGTAAAGAATTCAGATAACAACACTTTGAAACCTGTGCTGTGCTTTCTGCCTTTCTTCTCTTTCCCCCTCCTCCTTGTTGCAAGCTTCTGCACCATTATATCTTTCTAAGTAATGTTACAAGAGAGCAAGAAAGAGCTAAAAAAGAAGAGCATGGCAGAACACTTTTATTTCCTGTTAACAACAGCCCTAACGAATGATCGGGTTAGGAGGTAATTAACAGAGAAATATGAACAGGACTGTTTTCCTTGTGTGCATAGTGTTTCCTATAACCAGAATGAGCAGACGTCTAGCAACATAATCACAATTTCTTTATATTTTGGAAGACCCAAGACTAAGTTCAACTCCTAAATGAAAATATGCAACATAAAATTATTATAGCTTTTTTAAAAATGGTAGGGCTGATGCATTTACCTCCCTTCAAGATATATTATTCAAATTTCACCTGCCCCAGCAAAATAAAGAAGTCATTCATTTGCTTGTTCTCATGTGGCATCCTGGTAAATAATAGATCATTCAACAGATT
This sequence comes from Cabassous unicinctus, assembly GCA_029593785.1. Lineage (NCBI taxonomy): Eukaryota > Metazoa > Chordata > Mammalia > Cingulata > Chlamyphoridae > Cabassous > Cabassous unicinctus. The sequence continues at coordinate 9,966 of JAQZBX010108228.1, forward strand.
CAGAAGCATGCAAACAAGTGTGATAAGGCAAAATTTTCAGCATACTTGGCATAAGTCTTGTTTACACTCAATAAAAATTCATTCTGCTTTTACTTTTTTTCTTCAATAAAAACTCATTTTTTTTTTATCTAAAAGAAGGAAAATTAAGAGCTAATATTGACAGCATTTTTTCTACAAGAGATTCTCTTTACTCTATTGATAAACTCCTGATTCTCTTTAAATATTTAAGTTTTCCTATCGGGCTCCTTCGTGCCTTTCCTTTTTCTTTTCTTTCTCCTACTTAACATCTTTCCGCCACCCTCATGCACTGTGGTGGGACTACAAACTAGTACCCTACTTGAGAATTCTGTCTGACAAGATGTAGTAAAACCGAACATGCACTTACACAGCCATTCCTCTCCTAGGCACATACCACAGGGAAACTAAAGCATATGCACAAAAATGCAAGAAAACGAATGTTTATTGCAGTACTATGTCTAACAGTAAAAAAACTAGAAACAATCTAAATTTTCATCAGCTGGAGAATAAATAAATTGAAGTGTATTCATACTACTAAAACATTACATAGCTGTTAAAAATGAATTCACTAGAGCTGTATTTATCAACAC
>JAQZBX010108229.1:0-10574 GCA_029593785.1 Cabassous unicinctus
TATGAGCCACAATTAGCCCAGCTGCATGTGATTTAGGCATCTTAGTCATTAAACATCCCTCCTGGGCCACAGGATAGAATGCTTCTGCTCTTTAAGAAAAGAGTTGTGCTATGAAAACAAAGTTGTGAGTGTTTTGTTTTCAGGGCCTCTTCTTTACCATAATCTCTTTATTTATTTATTTATTTTGGTTTTAATAATTTTTTAATATATTTTTTAAATATTTTAAAAGATGGTTAGATTACATAAATGTTACACAAAAATTATAGGAAATTCCATGTTCCCCACCTCCCACACCTCTCACAACCTTCCACATATACATCTTTCATTATTGTGGCACATCACCTGCAATGGATATACACATCCCAGGAGAGATTTTTTGATGACTAGTCTATCTCTTTCTTTTAATTGGAGTGTTGAGTTCATCAATTTCTTCTTTCATCAATGTAGGCTGCTTGTGAGTTTCTAGGAATTTGTCCATTTCCTCTAAATTATCATTCTTGTTGGCATATAATTTTTCAAATTATCCTCTTATGATATTCTTTATTTCTGTGGGGTCAGTAGTGATATTCTCCTCTTCATTCCTTATTTTGTGGATTTCCATCTGCTCTGTCTTCTTCTTTGTTAGTCTGCTAAGGATTTGCCAATTTTATTGATCTTCTTGAAGAACCAGCTTTTGGTTTGGATTATTTTTTCTTGTGCTTTTTATTATCTATTTCTTTTAGTTCTGCTCTAATCTTTGTAATTTCCTTCTTTCTACTTCCTTGGGGTTAGTTTGTTGTTTTTTTTCCAATTCCTTTAGGTGTACAGTTAGGTATTCAATTTTGGCTCTTTCTTCTTTTTTAATATATGCATTTATGGCTATGAATTTCCCTCTCAGTACAGCTTTGGCTGCATCCCATAAGTTTTGATATGTTGTGTTGTCATTTTCATTTGTTTTAAGGTAGTTACTGATTTCTTTTGAGATTTCCTCCTTGAACCACTTTTTTTCTAAGAGTGTGTTGTTTAACTTCCATATCTTTGTGCCTAATCTGGTTCACTGTCCCTTAGTGATTTCCAATTTCATTCTATTGTGGTCAAAGAAATTACTCTGTATAATCTCAGTCTTTCTGAATTCATTGAGCTGTTCTGGGGCCTAGCATGTGGTCTATCTTGGAGTATGATCCATGTGCACTCGAGAAGAATGTATATCCTGCTGTATTTGGTGTAACATTCTGTATATGTCTATGAGGTTCAGGTCCTCTAATGTATTATTCAGAGTCTTTGTTTCTTTATTGATTCTCTGTCGAGATGTTCTGTCTAATGGTGGTAATGGTATATTAAATTCCCCCACTATAATTGTAGAGGCATTTATTTTTCCACTTGGCTTCCTAGAGTTTGCCTCATGTATTTGAGGCATCCTGATTGAGTGCATAAATGTTTATAATTGTTCTTTCTTCTTGAAAGTTTACTCCTTTTACTAATATATAGTGTCCATCTGTGTCTCTTACAATAATTTGCATTTAAAGTCTATTTTGTCCGATATTAGGATAGCTATTCATGCCCTTTTTGGTTATTGTTTGCTTGTAAAATTGTTCTCCAGCCATTCACTTTCAGCTTCCTTGAGTCTCTGGGTCTAACGAGGGTTTCTTGTAGACAACATACAGATGGATCATATTTCCTTATCCAGTCTGCCAATCTGTGTCTCTTGACTGGTGAGTTTAATCCATTAACATTCAGTGTTATTACTCTCAATGAATTTCTTACAACAGCCAAATTTTCTTTGGGTTTATCTATGTCATATGTTGATTTTATTTCTCTTTTTGTCATTTTAGTTGTTCTTACACTCTCCTCCCACTCTCTCTCTCCTGTTTTTCCTTTCAACCTGTAGAACTTGCTTTAGTATTTCTTGAAGTGTAACTTTCTTATTGGCATACTCTCTTAATTTCTGTTTACCTGTGAATATTTTGAACTCTCCATCATTTTTGAATGCCAGCTTTGGTGAATAGAGAATTCATGGCTGGATGTTTTTTTCTTTTAGTACCTAGACTTTGTCATACCACTGTCTTCTTGCCTCCATGGTCTCAGATGAGAAACCAGCACTTAACCTTATTGTGCTTCCCTTGTATGTGAAGGCTGTCTTTTCCCTTGCCGCCTTGAGTATTTTCTCTTTGTCTTGAACATTGGACATTTTGATAATTATATGTCTTGGAGTTGGCCTGTTGGGATTTATACTGTTTGTGGTGCACTGTGCCTACTGGACATGTACATCCATCTCCCTCATTAGGGTAGGGAAGTTTCCAGCCATTATTTCCTTCAACACACCTTGTCTTCCCTTTCCCTTCTCTTCTCCTTCTGGGATGCCTATATTGTGTATGTTTGTGTTGTTAGTTAAATCTGTCAGTCCCTGCTGTTTTTTTCTTTTTACCTTTTTATCTATCTGTTCTGCTATTTGTTTGATTTCAGATGTACTGTCTTGCACATCACTAATTCTGTCTTCTGCCTGTTCAAGTCTGCTGTTATGGGAATCCAGCATCTTTTTGATGTCTTGGATTGTGCCATTCATCACCATCATATCCGTTATCTTTTTATATGTTTACAATTTCTTCAATATGTTCTCCCATTGTCTTCTTAATATCCTTAATCTCTTCCTTCACTTCATTAAGTTGGTCCATTATGTTCATTTGGACAGTTTTGATTAGTTGTTTGATGTTCTGCATCTCTTCCTGGTTTTTTTGTTTGTTCATTGGACTGGTCCGTGTCTTTCTGTTTCTCAATTTGATTTATAATTTTTTGTTGCCCTCTGGTCATCATTTTATCTTGATGGGTTTATTCAGTTGATTAGCTTCTCTCTCTGCTTTAGGGAGAGTTGGTGGTTCTGTGTGTGTGTTAAGTTTTCTCTTTGACACCTTATTCTCCTTGTTCTATTTCCTTGCTTTTTTCTGTGTTCCCTTGAAGGAAATGATTAGGGCTAGAGGAATTGAAAGAGGTAAGAAAGGGAAAAGGATAATTGTTATATTGATAAAAGTTATAAGATGGGCCATATCAGATTTAATAAAATGAATATTTAACTCACATAGTCACTATAGAGTAATAGGGGGAAAAATGGAGTACCTACAATGGAATGGGAAACTAAATAGAAAGAAAAATATTTAGGATGATTTTAAAAGCCAGAATTATGAGGAGAGAGAGAAAGAGTAAAGAAAGGGATGAAAAGAAAAAGTTAATAATAATAAAATAAAATAAAAAGAAAAAAGAATAGACAAAATAGAAATAGACACCATGAAGTTGAGGACTAATGAAAAAAGGTGGAATGTGAGAACAACAACAGAAAGCAGAAGATAGAAAGATGAAGGAAAGAAAAGAGATAGCATTGGTAGACAAAATCAATATACACAGATAATGGGAAATCAAGGAAGAAGAAGCACAACAAAGAAGAAACAAGCTAGCAGCACTGAATTTAAAAAAAGGGGGAGGGGTGAGGAAAAAGGAAAGAAAAGCAAGATACAAAGAAACAAACAAAGAAAAGCCAAACAAGCACACAAACAAGCAGTCAAACAAGGCTAAGGAAAAACAGTGTTCCTTCTTGGGCCCTTGTGGAGCCTCTCAGCCTGCCTGTGTTCATCAATCAATTACCTTGCAGGCTTCTCTGTGCAGGTTTTGAGATTTTGAGGCAGATTGTAGTGATTAAACGAAGTTAAAATTTCTTTAAGTAACATTTTTTTGGGGGAGAAATAAGGGACCCAAAAGAAGACCTCTTCTGGACCACCTCCTCTGCTGAAGGGACCCTAAATATGCTCGTGGAAACTTATCAAACACTTCCCACTGCCTGACCCCCCCAGGGGAGATGAAACTCTGATACTCAGTGCAGAACTATAAAATTGGCTGACTCCGCCCCCTCCTGAGCCAAGCCTCTGTATCCCAAGGTGGTTATGTAAATCAGGCTTCCTCAGGAAATTCACATCTCTCCTCAGCTCAGCACCACTTCAAGCTGGCTGGTGTGCTCCCAAAAGCTGCAAGGGGATCTAGGCAGACAAACCCACAGCAAGGAAGCCCCTCTCCATGTTCTGCCAGAACCCTCCACTCCCAGAGAATAATCCTCTCACTGGTTTGTGGGTGGGAGTCAGGGCTCACCCTAACCCTTTTCCCTGAGGATGGGGCTTAGTCATCAGGATCTAGTTTCCACAATTTTATCTTGAGCAACCGACCTTACTTTCCCACTCCCTCCAGATCAATATCTTTAAGGTTCTCACTCCATGGGCTCCCAGAACAGACCACTTGGGCAGGATCCTGTCCCCATTGAGCTTTCCTCTGCAAGAGAGATGATTATTTCCCACCTAAACCAATGTCATCTTGCCTCTATCTTAGCCCCCAACTCTTTTTGATATTTTTGGGTAGAGAGGGAGAGAAGGAAGGTGAGCGTCAATCATCTGGCCTCTTTCTGCTGCTAAGGGGTGTTGTGAGATTAAGCTACTGTTCCCCTTTTGGTGTTGAGATATTGTGGCTTCTGACTCAGTGACTGGCACTGTATTATTGCAGCAGGAAGAAATCATGTACATGATCATGGGTGACATCTCAGATGGCTGTTTGGATAAACTAAGTTATTGCATAGAAGATGTATGGACCTGATGATATGAAGAGAATGACAATTCTAGTTGTGGTAAGGATAAGAATTAACCATGAAATGTAGGGTGGGCTGTGAGATTATCACCTCCAGGAGTCTGAGGAAAAGGAATAATAAGATTATATACTCAACATTGAACGTTAATGTTTGACAGTGAAGTTGCATAATTTGGTGGGCTTTCACACATTGAGTTTTAGTGGGAATAGGAGATTTTATTTTATTAATTGTGGTTTCATAACAGTGTTTTTGAGTCATTTTTTATTTTTCATGGATTTAAGATTCCCAACCAGAGGGATGCATAGACCTATAGTTAAAATGATTTTATTTTCCCTCAGTTTGTATAGTTTGAGGCATAAAAACAACAAATTATTATTACTTTCCCTTTTTGGACTGTGGGGTGGCTGGCACTTTAAATTGTAACTTTAGTGCCTGTCTTGATCTTGCTGTTAGCATATTAACTGGAGCTATGGCTACAGTCCACAGCCCTGAATTACAAGAGTTCTGTTGCAGTGTCTGCAGCACTGACAGCATACTTGTCCCTTCTGAGAACAGGAGGGGACTGATATCACAGTCATTGGAGTGAGCATGAAGGACACTCATGGGTGATTTTTATGAGCTGCTGGTGAGTGACAGGCAGTTGGAACTACTGGGTTAGGCACCACAGGGTATGGTATCCACAATGTTTGCCATTTCAGTGGAGCCACTTTGCTGCTTTTTGGGTCTCAATGGTATGGCTATGGATCTTCATGAGGACATCTGCTTCAACAGTCTCAAGAGAGGTGTTAGAGGATGGGGCATGGACATTATAGACAGTTACCTGTCACTGCTGGCATGCATCCCAGATGTTCTTCCACAGATCTCTTTCCCCCAGAGGGCAGCCCACAACAGTTCATTTTTCCTGTCTTGTACTTTGGCTTCTTGCAATTGTGACTAAAGGCCAAGGGGTATTTGTTTAGAATGATGCCTCTGACACAAACCCCACCCAAAGCCAATATTGGTACTGGCTACATCCAATTTACAGGGTAAGTTAAGTTTCACCACCCCTCTTACTGCTTAAACTTGTGTTATTGCCCTTTTTTCTAGAAAGCAGCCTGCTGAGTTTGTTGTTTTTTTTTTCTCATTTCCATGCACAACCTTTTTTGATTAACACATATAATGGTTTTAGTATCTGAGCAAAATGAGTGATGAAGGTTTTTCAGTACCCCAACAATATTATAAACTCTACTAGGAAATATTGTACTTTATCAATTAGAGCAGAAGATACAGTTTTTGTTTTACTTAACTAAAGAACATTTAAGAATTTGATAGACAGCTAGGACTTTGCAACTTGTCCCAATCGTTTGCCCATCTCAGGCTCTTAAGATAAGATACCTTTGTCTCTGGTGCTTCTTTTAATTCTGAAAAAAGGATTGCTGATTAACATGATGCCATCAATAAGGTTACAGCCACAGGTTTTTCCACACAACCAAAATCTTTGCCAGCAGGCCAGGTCAGATGTTTGGGCTATGCATGCAGCCTTGGGGAAGCACGGCAAAATCCATCCTTAGCCTTCTCACATGAAGGTGAATGCAAACTGATTTGACTTGCCTAAAAAGATACTAAAAAAGCCTTACCAAGTTTTAAAACAAAGTGATAGAGACATAACTGGATATTAATTTTTGCAACAAACTTGCAAACAGCAGTGGTGTTACTTTAATCTATGATATTCTACTGTTACGCCCTTAATGGTCACTCTTTTCCTGCAGCCTTAGAGCTGCTTCTTTAGTGGAGGTGGGACAGGTCAGATGAACATAAGCCAAGGCATCTTCCTCTTGATTTCTAGGTGGAGAAGTTCTTTCTGTGACACATAAAATTTTTTAAAAATAATTAAAACCATGATTAACAACACTACACTTTATCTAACATTATGCCAAAATATTTTTAAATTTTCAGGAGTTTTATGCACTCTAAGTATTCATATGGACATTTTACTGGCACAGCTTTAACAGATGGTTAAATAATTTCTTTTAATTTTAAAACACTATCCAACTCTTTCCAGCCAACCTATAATATATCAAATGAACTCAACTATTCTATTATTTCAATTTTTCTCAAATTAGGACATTATATTCTTTTAAAAGTGATAAGATTTATTTTTCTTAAACAGCCAAGGGAATAAGGTTAAAGTATAAGAAGCTATTTTTTTAAAAGTGATTTTTGCTTTTGTCTACTGATTAGTCAAGAAAAAGTATTTTTGCAAACTTTTTCCAAAATAGAAAACTGATTTGGGGAATTTTGTTATTTTAACAGAGAAAGAAGAAAATTTTAACCTTGCATCAGTATACTATTTAATATTACAGCTTTTTAAAGCTTTATAGATAGACCCAATAAATTTTACTAAACTACATAAATTTCTGTTTCATGAACTTTCTGCACTTTCTGTATTCATTCAGGTTTTGTTTTATATTTTAACTTCTCCTTATAAGCAGTTATTTTATTTTAGGACAAAATTACTGTTTTTTTCTTTAATAATAAAAATGCATTCTATACACCCTACATACATAAGTCACTACAATGATTTTGGAAAGTGTCTCAAAGCAAATTTCTTAAAGCATACTATTACCATGATTACATTCATTAACAGGTATTTTATTTAGCAGTGCAGAAAAATCTACTTTCCCATGAAAACCTAAGATTCCCAATGGAATCAAAATTATCTTCTCCCTATCACGACTTTAATATACAGATTTAGGTGGCCTCTGACAGGTTTTCTTGTTATGCATCAATTCAGACTTTCTGTAATTAGCCACTTGACTATTTCAGTTTAAGCAATGCTTCTACAAACTTTTTGTAACTATTCAGAACCACATAGAGAATAGTTACTTCATTTCAAGAAAAATTCCACCTTCACAAAACACATTCCCTTACTTAATGCTACCACAATATTTTCTACAATTTTTTTGAAGAGATTTGTAGTAATTTCATTATTCAAGATTTACAATTTTCATGACTTTAAAGATTTAATATACATATTAATATTCATACTTATTAATATAAGTGTTTATTTAATTTTTGGTGATTTGAATAGAGCTCTTTTGAGAATTTTCATATATCAATTTAATATTACTGTCTGGAGGTACCAAAATATACACTGAACAGACAAACATAACAGGACAACACACTGACAGAAACATAAAGCTCATGAACTTGACTCATGGCTAGTTTTAGGGTTTTCATTATTTTATATCTTTGATCTTACTGCTTTTAAGATTTTTTCTTCTGGAATAAGTGCTGCTTGTAATAGCAAGCTTGTTTTTGGAAACACTTTGGCTAGTAATCAACAACAGTTAGGAATATTTGAGCATTAAAAATGCAGTTAAGCTTTAATTCAGCAGTTCAGATAGGTATTTAACACATGTATTTTGGATCATTTCCTTTAAGGAGTACACTTAGACAGACTTTGGAGTTAGCTAAAATCTTACTTGTAGGAGACAAACAATTGTAGGTTTGTTGAGTAAGATTATTAGGGACAGTTGGGTGTTGAAATTTTTGATGAGAAGAATCAGAGGAATAGGATCTGAGATGATGTTTGGCTTGGGAGAGATCAGAGAAGGGGAAGAGGATGTGAACATGCATAATGATTTCTGCCTGGGCCACTTTCTGAAGAGGGAGGAGAAGAACTGGGGACGGAGGATGGAAATCTGGGAGTTGGGCTTGAGAGTGGGTGGTGGGTGGGGAGAAGGGAGCAGATTCAAGGGGAGGTGTGGGGAAATGGGAGGAGGAAGTAAGTTCAGAGGGCATTGATGAGGCATATGGTGGTGGAACAGGAGTGTAATTGGAGGGATCAGAGTAGGAAGAAGGGTTTTCTGGGTACAGAAGGCAGGGAGGGATGGGAAGGGGAGGTAAGAATGTCCTGGCAGCTCTATGAGGAGGTGTGGGAGGAGCCTGGTCTGCCAGATAGAAGTTGAGATTTTCAGAGGTTGTAGGTAGTGTAAGACAGCAGGAGAAGGACAGTTTCTGAGAGGGCTTTTGGTGTAAAAGAAGGATCAGATAAGAGGAACAGGATTGGCAAAGGGAGGGGTGATTATGAAGGGAAAAAAATGCCTGAACATAAGGAATTTCTGACCACTTGTGGGTGTGCTGGATGAAATTCTCTAAGCCACAGAGAATTTGGAAAAATTTCTCTAAGTCTCAGAGAATTTGGAAATCGAAAGTGCCATTTTCCAGCCATTGACTTCCATTGTCTAATTTGTATTGCAGCCACAGAGACGTCAAATAGAACATGAGTTTTTAGGTCTGATATCTCCTTTCAGGTTTAGAGTTTTAAGGTTTTGAAGAAGGCAACACAGAGTTATGGTTTTTATGGGGGCTGAAGTTGATTTCCCCAATTTAGGTAGCATGGGGGAGACTAAGGATCTCTAGAAAGTAAAGAACAGAGGAGATTCTGAGTGAGACAGGTGTCCCTGAATCAGTCAGAAATCACCCAAGGAAACAGGAGACTGCTGGGAGCTGGGCATCTCCAGAGCCAAGGGGTCTCCTCCAATTAGGATGCAGGCCTACTGCCCATTGTGGCCCCCAGGGACAGTGAGGATCACTGACCTAGTGCTTGGTTTTTTCAGTTTTCAGTGGGTTGTCTTGGACAACAGAAAAAGGAGAGAGAGAACATAATCCTCTGGCAGAGAAATCCTTGACTCACCCAGCTATGATTCAGTGTATGGGGTTGGATGGGCTCTCTCAGCAGTGGCAGGGAGGAGATTCCTCACCAATCAGTCAGTCGCAGTGACCCCAGACCTGGGTTTTTTGGCACCAAATGTTAGAGAAAAATGGAACTCACTGGGATGCAGAGACTGATGATTGTAGGCAGAAAGTTTATTGGGAAGCTCTCCCAATGGAGGGGGTCTGGAGAATAAACTTCAGCTGCCCCACCTGCATGGCAGAGGTCTGAAGAGAGACTTCAGTCCACCTGTGGAAGGTGGTGGATATGACTTTATACAGTAAATCAATAGGTGGGGAAACTGAGTACAGCCTGGGGCCAAATGGCCAGGGGGGAGTGAGCTAGGAGGTTTTTGAATGTGGGAAGTGTTGGTGTAGGCGCCCAGAGGGAGGGGGTGATGGCCCCTATCTGCTCCATTTTATTTATTCTTAGGAAGAGATGGGTTGTGATGCCTTGCTGAATTGGTCATGTGGGTTATGGCTGGAGGGTGCCTTTCTTCAATTTATGTCACGGGGTACTGATTCATGGTCTTATGACCTGTTAATCATTGCAAACCTCATAAGAGGGAACTTCTAACAATCAGGCACCCTTTTATCTCTAGCAATATCTCCTACTATTTTTCTCCTTCCTCCCTTTCCTCCAGTTTCTAGCTTTTTTTGCTGTTTCTTGAATACTCCAGGAAATTTCCCAACTCTCAGGCTTGGTTCTTTGATATATGCACATTCCAGAAAGATTTTACTTCAAAAATTATAATCAGACACCTCAGGATTGGGGGAGGAGATGTGGACTAGAGTGGAATTGGTGGAGTTCTGTTGTAGACATATTGTGATTCAAACAATGGAAGAAATTGTAACAGTGAGGTGGAGCCAGTGGCCACTGGATGTTTTTGGGGCAGGGAGAGAAGGGGCAGTTGAAATGCAGGGGCTTTTTTGGGACTTGGGGGCTGTCCTGAGTGGCATGGCGACGACGGATGTAAGCCATTTTCCATCAGCATATACCATGCAGAACTGTGTGGGAGAGAGTGTGATCTGTGATGTGAACGGTGGTCTATGCTCCGTGGCAAGGCCCCAGGATGTGTATATCCATTGCGGGTGTTGTGCCACACGGATGAGGGATGGTGGTGTGGGATGTTGTTGGAGGTGTGGGAGGTGGGGAACATGGGAATCCCTGTAATTTCTGAGTAATATTTAGGTAATATAAGCACCTTTAAAAAAAATATATATATATATATATATAACAAATAACACTTATGTAAACAAATGCATATATATGCATATGTAT
>JAQZBX010108230.1:0-10576 GCA_029593785.1 Cabassous unicinctus
CTTCCCCGCTTAGTCAGATCCACTCTCCTTGCAAGGCTCTGAGGCCTGCAGGGCTCTGGCCCCAGCCACGCTCTGATCCTTCGCCCTTGTGGACCCCACTTAGTGACATCAGCCCCCTTGCCTCCCAGGCACGCTCCTGCCTCAGAGGCTGCGCGCTGGCCATTCCCTCTGCCCGGAGCGCTCTTCCCCTGTACTTCATCTGGGCTCCCGCTCACAAATCACCCAAAAGGCCTCTCTGCCGCTTTCTTCCTCTTCACTGCGCTCACCAGCACATGCCACGTGTTGTTTATCTGCCTCTGCTGTTTGCCTAGCTTTCCCCACTGGAGCATCAGCTCCTTGGAAGTTTTGTTCACTCCTCTACCCCGGCACCCAGAATCAGGTGGCCACATTGAGCGTCTAAGGAATTCCACCTCTAACACAAGAGCAAGAAAGGAGCTTTATCTTATGAACACCAGCTTTAAAACGCTCCGGGGTTCAAGCACTGCAGCCCCATTCCATAATGTAGGCCTCTGGGGCCCCGATGGCTCGTGTGTCTGAGGGCTGAGGACTGAGGGAAACCTGGGCTCTCCCTGTGGGCGTGCCCTGCACCCACAGCTGGGGGGCTCTTCTGCCGGGGCAGGGTCTTGGCAGGCCGTGGACCGCCTGAAGAGGTCAGCCCTAATCTCGGTGCAGCAGGCTGTTCATTACATGTGTTTATATTTAACTAGCCAAGAAGAATGTCTGCACTCCAGGGACTCGGGAGGGAGTGCCCGGACTCACAGCTGGTAAATACTTATTAAAAGCTTTGTTGAGGGAAACGACATTATAGGATTGCCTGAGAGGTATCTAGTTCCCCCGTGGGCCCTCTAAAATGGACGCTTGGCCTAAGCCAGATCAGCCAAGGCTTGTATTTTCAAAACACATTACTCTGGCCCCCGGAAGACTTGCCATCGCAAGCAGTGGGACTGCGTCGAGGGACGCTGCAAGGAGCCGCCCCGTGAGGCCTCCTCAGGGCCCTGTTGGGACGCTGCCCATCCCGTCCCAAGGAGCCCTCTGGGTGAGGCAGTGGGAGAGAGCTCCTCCAGCCACCTCAGGCCCAGGAGGACCTGTGACGCACCCAGAGCCGCCTGTCCAGGTCATGCAACTGATCTCGCTGACTGGCGCCTTCTGTGCTTTCTGTTAATGTGTGAGCTTCACTGTTGCTTCCATCTCCTTATTTTCTCTTGGTTCCAGCTTCCTTACCAACTTATTTTTTAATCTTTGGTACTATGTGTATTTTTGTAAGCTGTCTGTCTCAAATTTTTTAGGGAGTAAATCTGTATATTATAAATACATTCCTCAATTAATTAATTGTTTCATTGAACCTTTAATTAACGTCTAAGTAACCAAATTGCCAGATTAGCTGATGCTCTCCTTTCCCTCGGGCCAGCCAAATGCCCGAGGCTGGTGGGCTTCTCTCTAAAACGCCTGCAAGCTTCTGCTTCGACCAACCGACCAACCGAGCTGTGTTTACCAAGAGTCAGTTTTGTTATTCTCAAAGATAATTATGGCAATTTTATTTGTTATTGCAGCTATGTGATTTAATTACTTTAAACCAACGAAATATGAGTACAAAGAGAACTCTTGTTTTTATGAAAATGAAGCTGACGTTCAAATTGTACCTAACAAGTAAAGCTTCTCAGAGTTCTGTGGCAAAGCAGTAAGACTTTCCTCTCAGGAAAACCCTCAGGACAGTGTCTGAGATGTGAACAGACGCTATTACTTACTTGCCACCTCCAACATCACAGGATCGAGGGCGCCCTGACAGGGACTGAATCTGGGAAGAGACACAGAAAGCTGGGCTGACTCATTGTCAAACCAAATTAAATTTTAAAAATGTATCTTCATAAGTATCGTGGGACTCCAATCAAAGTGAGTGAGGGCCAGCACATATCAATAGCATGCCCACGTGATGGCCATTTAAGCTCTGACCAGACATTTGCAACTCTAAAGCGTCCAGGTACAAGGGTGGCACAACATCAATGCATTTTCTTGATTTAATGCTCATTATTTATCTTCTGGACGAGAATTACTTCCTAAGATGTCTGACATGTAGAGCCTTCAAACAAACATTACTTTTCCACGTGGGAAGAAGAGGAAGTGAGAAGAAGATCAAAAGGTGGTCTGAGATGGGAGCGGGTGTAGCTCAGTGGTTCAGTGCCTGCTTCCCATGTACGAGGTCCGGGGTTCAATCCCTGGAACCTCCTTAAGATAAAAAATAAAAAAATAGATGGCCTGAGAGGAAAAGAAGGAAACAGAAACAAAACAAGATGAAGAAAGAGGAAATGAGTGTCAGAAGAAAATAAATATTTCAACGAGAATAGAAGCTCCAGGAGGGAAGGAATTTTCATTTGGTTCAATGCAGCATCCCTGCACCAAGAACCACCTGGCAACATATAATTATATGTTAAAAAATGCATGAACCCACTGACCCAACTCATCTCCCAGAAATGACTTATGGAGCACCACGAATCCACAAAAACCAAGGAGGAGCACTTCGAGAGAGCGATCCCTGTTATTCTAGGGAAGAGTGGGTGCCACTGCCCTCTTTACTGGAGGGGATGAAGTTGTCATCAGAGAAAAAGCCTCCAGAACCACTTGTGCCACCCACATCTAAGAAGTCACAGCATGGTTGCTTCTTCTATAATTAAATATCTGAGTTTTAAATCATATCTTTTTTTTTTTTCCCTCCAAAAGAATAAACATCAAATACATCTTGCTTTTACAAAAAACCTTTCAAGACCACCCTAATGCTGACGATGACTTTGGTAGTAGACTTGACAGAAGAAAATAGAACCGGACCAAAGGGACACAAAACAGGGGACAGTTAAGTACAGAGTCGATACAAGCAGCTGCAGTGTGCTTTACTGAGGGCTGGAAGAGGTTAAATGTTTTCTTTCAAAACCAACAGGGCTTCCCTGTGGGAAGAAAGAGAGGCCAAATCAAGCACCATGGGAACTCCCTCTCTTCCTCAGTGGGTAAGTTATAGGGAGGGCCAAGGTGGAGGTCGGCTAGCATGATTCTAGGTACAAATACTCCAAGGCTCATAGAAATCAGAGTAAACTAGACGACTCGTCACCACTCCCAGAGGACTTGGGTCAAATGCCCTTGATTAAAGAGAGTGAGATTTGGCACACTAGCATTTCTAGACAGAAGCTGGTGACTAGTTCAAGTTGTTAGCTACAGAATAGAAAAATTTTGTAACCAGGTTTCAGAGCTTTTAATAATATGACTAAGATATGAGGGACTTGGGCTTTTCTGAATGAGTAAATTCACATGATAATTGGGAAATCAAGAGATTACTTTACTAGTTTGTCCATACAACTGCTGATAATTTTTATTGGAAACATCATTCCCTACTATGTTCCTTCTATCTCTGTCCCCTGACAAATCCTCTCTTTCCTTGTTTTTTTTTGTTTTCTTCTCTGCAAGATCTTACTGAAGTGCAAACACTCAGTGACAACAATGTCACTGAGTACTGCTCACCTACCTCCTTGGTCTCCCACAGCTGTTTTGGCAGAAGCTTGGGAACATTTAACAGATTCTCTTCTTTCAATAGGCCAGGGAAAGACATGACTAAAGTGAAAAAAGAAAAAAGAAAAAAAAAAGGCACATTCATTGCATTAGAAGACAGCCACCCCACCTTTGGCCAAACAAATTATTTTTGTAAAAACTGATTTATTCAACAAAGATTTATTGACTTTCTGCTAGAGAAGGCACTTTGAGCATCACTGTGGGGGTTGCAGAGATGAGTAAGACTTGGATTCAGCCCTTAAGGAATTTAAACATTATTAGAAGATAAGGGAACATATAAACAACGGTGATGGAAAATGAAACAGTCGAGGCTCAAGGGAACTAAAGGTACAGTGCTGCTGAAGAGCAGAGAAGGAAGAGGCCAAGGAAGGCCACTGGAACTGGGTACCGAGAGAGGCGCTTCTAAGACATGGGGAAAGGGAAGAATAAAAATAAAATAAAAGCCTAGAGAGAGAAAGAAAATGGTAGACAGCTCTTTCGTCGAGTAGCTCTCTAAGGGGAATGGTAGGAAATAAAGTTTGGAAGGTTGAGGCCAGCTCAGGGGGTCCTGCAGGCTTGGCAAAGGAGAGAATGGAGGAAGAGGGCTGAGGAGAGACCCACAAGAAACCAGGAAAGATGAAATGAGGGAAGTAAGGAATGGAGAGGAGGGAAAACGTATAGAAGACGTGGTGGTGCAGCTACTTGGTGATAGGCTGGGGGAATGGGGAAAGGACAAAGCAAAGAAAACCAAGAGGACTCGAGCCTGGGCAGCTGGTTCTCTGACGCTGTGAAACAACCTCGCCCTGTACCAGGGACGATTCCAGGGCTTTGCGCTTTCACATTCTCAGTCATGCCAGGTAAAATGAGAGAATGCTGAGCCACACAACAAGTGAATACTCTTTGTTCTCAGAGACAGACTAGGAGACAAGGGCCAGAGCTCAGGAATTAAGTACCTGATGTCAGGAAGGAGAGCCAGCATTAGAGACACTGGTGATTGGGCAGAACTATGAAGGCTGTTAGGCTCTGGGGTCCCCACAAGCTCTGGTGTGACTGTCACTGTCTCATCCCAGCCCCACTACAGGATGGCCTTTTTATCCAAGGATAATGGATCCCAGAGAGAAGTTGCTTAAAACAGGGACCAAAATTTCAGAGTAAATTCTGAAGAAAAAAAAAAAGGTTTGAAAAATGGAAATAAAAACTCAAAATAAATTTTATCTTTAATAAAACTTGGGCTGTAATTGCAACCATGAATTTAGAATGAATTAAGAAGGGGGGGGGGATATAATTCTCTGACAATACTGTAAAAGAGCATGATGCAATGTCCTTCACAGTTAACCTTCCCAGACTTCGTAAAAATGGCCATTTCTACTAACAGGTTCCAGGCTTTACCAGTTTTCCCAGGTGTCTTTTTAAATCTTGATATTCAAATCATTATCTTTTAAAAGAACTTATTTTGCCAATATAATTGTTGATTTTCTTTTCTTGAAGGGTTTATTTGAACTGCTTCAGGAATGTAAGCTCCATGAAGGCAATGGCCTTTGTTTGATTTCACTGGTAGGGAATGATTAAAAATAGTGCTTGACCTACAATGGCCCTAAGGCAGACTTTCAGCAAACTTGAGGACAGGGTAAATGACCTTCAGAGCCTTTGTAAATCAATACAATGGCAGGCTCAAGAAGAAACAAATTGCTCTCAAAGGTACTGCTAGATACCAGGCAAAGTTTTGAAGGTAGGAGAATTCCAAATCAAGATATCATCAGGGGATGTTTTCTTCCCGAAGACTGTGGGATTCTGGGGCTGGCTGCACTGGTCCTTGGCTTTCCTGTCCCATGGCAATGCACATGGTGGCCTCTTCTCCTTTCTCTTCCAAGTCCTGTTGACTTCTTGCTTTCTCACTTATCTCTCTGAATTTCATTCTGTTTATGAAGGACTCCAGGAATAAGATTAAGACCCATCATGACTGAGGTGGGCCACACCTTAACTGAAGTAACCTCATCAAAAGGTCCCACTTACAATGGGTTCACACCCACAGGAATGGATTAAGTTTAAGAACATGTTTTTCTGGGGTACATAGCTCCAACCCACAGCAGTCTAACCTCTGAACCCCAAAAGGACATGTCTTTCTACATGCAAAATACTTTCATTCCATCAAAACATCCCCAAATTAAGTCATTTCAGTAACAATGCTAAGTACACATCGCATCACAATCCGTTATGCGTATTGTCCTGGGACACAATTCCCCTCGTCTGTGGAACTGTGAAACGTACAGAACAAGTCTGCTTCCAACACAGGAGGGAGGGGCGGGCATAGGATAAACAGTTCCAATTCCAGGAGGGAGAAATTGGGAGGAAAACAGGGGTCATGGGTCCCAAACAATTCCGAACCCCAGCAGGGCAAACACCATTAGATTTCAAGGTCTGAGAGTCATCAACAGATTTATGTTTTGCCCTCTGGGCCTAATGGAGAGGCAGCTCCACCCTTTTCAAGCACTTGTGCAATAGCCATGCTCTATTTGAGCATTGGGGTGGTAGCCAGGCTCTCTGCAAATGCCAGGGCACAGGCCCAACATCTCTTAGCACTGGGGTGGCCACACTCTCCCTGAACAATGGGGTGAACCTGCCCTTTCCATACATGGATGGGCTTGCTCTCTTGGCCTGAGGAGTTCTCTTCGGTCCACACCCCAGCACACAGTTCTGCCCCTGAAGTCATCTTTCTTTCAATTTGTTCCTCCTCTGACCCTTTCAGTCCAGGCTGTAGTGATTCTGCTCACACAAATTTTGCATGTCGGCTTTGCATGAAGTTCACAGCGGTCCAAACCATCAGATGATAGAACTTTCCACAGATCCTTTCTGCATAACCACATTTCCAATCCTGACTTCCACTGAAATGTCAACAGGATCCCTGTTCAGTTAAACCCTCATATGGAACCCTGCTCTCCAGAGGCTTGCTTTCTGGAAGCTCAGGGAGGTCCCTGATGGAGCCTCTTCTGGGCCTAGTCTTAGAGCACACTATCTGGACAGATTCAGAATTTTCCAAACCATTAATTTCTGGTTTCTTTGTGCATAAGAGTTCAGTTCTCAGCTTATTCTTTTCCTCTACATTTTACTATAAGCTGCAAGGAGAAACCAAGCTACACCTTCCACACTTAGCTTGGAAATCTCCTCAGCTTAATAGCCAAGTTCATTGCTTTCAAGTTCTGCCTTCCATGACATCAGAACTCTATTTCACCACTTTAAAACAAAGACTGCCTTTCTTCCAATCCCAAAGCTGTTCCATAGTTTTTGGTATTTGCAATAGCAGCACCCCACTCTCCTGGTACCAAAACTGTTTTAATTTCCTTGTTGATAAAGCAAATACCAAGCAATGGGTCAGCTTAAACAATGGGAATTTATTGGCTCACAGTTTGCAAGTTAAGAGAAGTCCAAATCACGACATCACCAGGCGATGCTTTCTTCACAAGGACAGTGGTGCTCTGGGGCTGGCTGCCAGCGTCACAGGGCAACACACCTGGCAGCGTATTCTTTTTCTTCCAGGTCCTGTTGACTTTTGACTTCTTGCTTCCATGGCTTTCTCTCTTATCTGCCTGAATTTCATTCTGATTATAAAGGACTCCAGTAATAGGCTTAAGATCCATCCTGATTGAGGTGGGCCACACCTTAACTGAAGTAACCTCACCAAAAGGTCCTACTTACAATGGGTTCACACCCACAGGAATGGATTAAGTTTAAGAACATGTTTTTCTGGGGTATATAGTTCTAAATCACCAAATTACTTTATAGGGTTTATGAAACCCAGCATCTTCTACAAGATTTGTAATTTCATTTTTCAATGAATTTGCATTTTCCTGCTATATTTATTTACAATATATGTCAATTACTGACTCAAAAAGACTTTCGAGAGACAGACATTGGTGCTCAGGAGGGAAAGATATTTGAATAACTTACCATTTAAGTGATCAATTCATTTATATTTTATGTGACTATAACTTTTGCTTCCCTACACAACCTTGAGACTGTGAGGCTGTGGGACTTGGATAGCAAGGAATCTAATTACACATTTCAATTCTCATGGCCTTGATCATGGCTGGCTTTAATTTTATAGAGCTCTTCAGAAAAATAAGCCCATCAGCTGTTGTTAGCATTTTGAGAAGTTCTGAAAACATGAGTATTAATTAGTGAAGATGTTGAAAGAAGGCTGAGTGTCCTATAATTGGTATCCCACTCCAATACAGGTAGATAAAACCAGTTCATACCTTCCCCATGTCCATCAGTTTCACCATCACAGAAACCTAGTAGGAAAGAACAGAAACACTTTATGTGGTATTTTAATTTTTATTTATTCATAAATTAGTAACTCTTAATTATTTGAAATAGAATTTTGAAAATTCTAAAGCAATTTTGGTATTTTGATGTTAATTTAAATTGATTTAGCATTCTTAATATAAATAGATATATCTAATTTGAGTTTAAAGTTGGTTCCTACTTACTTTTCTTTTCCTGTAAAACTGTCTGTCTGAAATTTTTTTTACAATCTACATCCTGAGAGAAGAATTTTTATAAAGTCTGAGAACCTCTATTCAAATCACAAAGTAAGGAAATATAGATTGAAATTCTCTCCCAAATGTTTCATCACGGGGAGAAAGGTAGGTAACTGAAAAAGCATACATCACTGTTTTACACTTACCGTGTCTACAGGAACAAATCAAAGGTTCCATGCTATATGTTGTTTTTTATATATATATATATATATATATTTCTTGTAAATAGTCAAGTTATTTTAAAAAGAAATTGCATCTGGAGTCTAAGTCAATTTAAAGGGCATATGTGTTAAGCTATTCACAAAGTTTTAAAAAATTGATTTGAAAAAAGTTCTGTTTGAATAAAGTATTTTTTAATCTATAAAATATACTGTAGATGACAAAGTATAATATTTCCTATTGCTCTGAGCTAAAACCAAAGAATTGTGCCAAAAGTTTAAGATGTTATTGTGCTCCTTGGAACAATCAAATATACCAATAACTTTACAGTATAAAATCAGGACAAACGTTTAAGGTCTAAACCTTTAAATATAGCTTACTTTAAGTTTAGATAAGCTTCTGGATAAGCTTAATCTATAAGTTAACCTGATTAGTCTATAAAACTTAATGTCTAATAATCATCCATTCGACTTACATTTACCGAGTTCTGCGCTGAGTGAATGCTAGGTGTGGCTGAGTGATAGAACGCAGGTGAGAAGACAGAACACATGAAGGACATACAGAACTCTAGTGAAGCCGGGGGGCAACACCAGGAGCTGCTGGGAGCACTAGGGGGCTGACAGTTAAGCACACTCACTCTCCTACAGACAGAATTCCTCTCAGGCCCATGGAAACAGAAGCTAAGTTACTGGTTCTCAAACTTTATTTTAGTGCACATAAAGACCACTTATGGGCAAGTTTGATTCAGAAGGTGTGAGAAAGGGTCCAGGAATCTGTAATTTTAATAAAAATCTTAGAATTCTACTACAGATGGTCCTCAGCCCACTCTTAGAGAGTGGTTTAATCAGTGATTTAATTCATCTGAAGAAAAGCAGTATTAACAGAACATTAAGAAATAGGATGCCGAGAGACAAAAGGGTGACAATTATATGCATATATTCAGCACTGTCGAAAGGAGAGGAGAGAAGTTTCTTATTGCTATTTTGGCTTCCCTGGGACGTTCACACTGAGAAAGGGCAAAGAACTTAGTATGTGAGTTGACACTGGAGGAAGACAATGAGGACGCTAATGATAACAACAGACAATAGTACTGTTTGCTTACTAGGTGCTTGGCATGGTGCTAGTGCTTTACACAGGATCTCAATTAATTCATAGCAACTCTACGGGGTAGGTGCTACTATCATCCCCAAGATCACGCTGCTACTAAGTTCTGGGACTAGAACTCTGGCCCGGGTGCCTTCAGAGCCCATGCCTCTAGCCAATTTGCAGTAAATGGAGGGCCTGAGAATCTTGGAGGTGAGGGTGAAGGGATGTACAAGTGTAAAGACGGGGGAAGAAGAGGAGGGGGAGGGGCAGGAGCAGTAGCCAGGGCAGGGAATAGTGCAGTCTGGCTGGTGCAGAGGATGGGTAAGGGAGGAATGGAAGATAAGGCTGGATCGGAGGCTTCTCCAAATCATGGTGGGTCAGGTGAAGGATCCTGCTGATAATTTGGCATGATATGGAAGAATGAGAGATTTTGATTAGAAAAGTGACACGATTAGAGCTAAGCTTTAGAGAGACTACACTTGGAGCAGACTGTGAGATGGATTGAAAGGTGAAAGCCTAAGGGCAGGGAGACCAGGCAGAAAACCAACAGCAATGGTCCAGGTGAGAAGGAATGAAGCAGGGTATCAACAGTGAGGATAGGAGAGAAGGGGCAGATCTGAGACGCATGGCAGAGATGGGATGGACAGGACTTGGCTACTGAATGGATGTGAAGGATGAAGGAAAAAGAATAATTCAATACAACTCCCAAGTTGGAGCACAGGTGACCAGAAGGCTGGTGGTGGCAATAACTGACAGGTTACCATTAAGCTGACATATAACCAGACTAGCCAAGACTGGACTTTTACTACGGGATAAAAAATATTGTATGACACAACTATAAATAAAGGGTTCAAAATAAAGAAAGAACAAGTTGTGACTGGCTATCTGAACAGGAAATGGGACAGTGATGACTATGGCCACATCTGGTTCCAGGAAACCTCCCAGCCACCAAATACTGAGGGCTGACCTCCCCTAAGTAAGCATAACCGAGGCTGCTCCCTCTGTGTGCTCCCATGCCCGACTAATCAAAATAACTCTCGACTAGCTGAGATGTGGGGAAGGCAAGAGCTAGATCCCTTAACCCAAGTGTGTCCTAAAAGAAGCCTCGGGTATTTTAGCTTCCCCATCCTGGGCCCCCATCTGGGTGACACTCTTCTTGCCACTCTTTAGACCTGGGATGCTTGTGCCTCCTCCCCTCTCCCTCCTATCTGTGCAAGCAATTATCATTAGCAGGCTTGCTTCTTTCAGGGTTGTTCTCCTGC
>JAQZBX010108231.1:0-10572 GCA_029593785.1 Cabassous unicinctus
TCCTGCAGAGTAATTATTAATCAATTTTCCTTCCTCCTCAGGCTTTTAGAGAAAGGCGAGAATCAATGGGCCCAGAAAAATGAAAATACTAATTAACATAAATAGGGTAGGATTTGTTCCCCAAGTTAACAATTTTAAAAGAGGTGAATTAGCAATATAAGACTAATATGTATAATTATGTGAAGGTGCAGTACTTACTGCTGTGGTTGTCAAGGTAAGTATAGCAAAGAATAACTGTGTTAGAGTGACATTCTGCCTTTTAGAAGTTACCATCTTTTCCGCTTTTTGTGTCAGTTTCTTCGGCTTATTCATGTCTAGGTTTCAGATGTTTGGATGGGACCCAAAGCTCGTTTACTTTATCTATAATGATAAGAGCAAAACCTTGACCCTACATCCTACTTAATTTTTGCCTTCTCCTACTGATTATTGTCTTCATTCTTCCACTAAACTAGTTGTCTAATACACTAATATATTTGGCTTATTGTTGGCTAGAGTATTGCATAGATATAAAATAAATGTTAATATATATATTTAGTTTAATAAGCTTATACTTACAATTAGGGTGAGAAACATAAATAACATAACTAATTAAAATATTAAGTCAATATTGAACAATGTTACAGAATGACAGATAAATAGAGCAGTTTTATATATATACTTACCAATATTTAGCTTTTAGGTGGGAAGTGTTGAATTGTTGAAGTAGCAACTGACACTAGAGTTTTGGTTGACTGTTTTTAGGATTAACAAATTTGATAGTGAAGATGCCAACCTGTGAGTGTTTTGCTAATTCCTGAGGAAGTGGCCAGCCTCCTCAGGAAGGAACACAACACTCCTTGGGCTGTACATTTTAAGGTTTATGCATCAGTCCCTGAGAGAGTGGCCAGATCCCCCAGGGAGGAATACAACACCTGTTGAAATGCAATTTATCTTTTTTAATTTGTTACAAAACATCCTTGAATGTGTTTACTATTTTAATTTTTAATATGCTTCCTGAAATATGAAAAGCGTTAACTAGTAAGGCATTGGTTTGTTGATTAACAAAGTTTTTTGTATGATGCTTTACTTTTAGGCTTGAATAATACTAACCAAACTTTGTCTTAAGATATTTGGTTCAGAACTGTTCAAAATTAAACAAGAGATTTATATATGTATACTTAATAAAATACCTCTATGTGTAATATACAAATTATTAAATTACTTAAGTATGCAACATATTGTACTGAAGTTTTGATTAGTATTTAAGTATATTATATATAATTTATAACTATAGTAGATTATACAACAACAGACATCCAATGAATAAACTTTTATTACTTAAGCATTTAAGATTCTTAGTAGCATGATTAGAGTCACCATAATTTCTTTATTTTGTATAGTTTGAGGCATAGGTAAAAACAAATTAGTATTTTCTATTTAGGCTGTGGGGTAATACATTAACTTGTAAGTTTAATATTTGCATTGGTTCTGTTGTTAATATTAAAATTAGAATTGGGGCTGTTGCTCACAGTGTTGAATATAAACTTGATTTATTCTTGGCTACTTTACAGGAAGGGGAATGTGGGCTGACTTAACCCATCCAAGAAAAAAACAAAGAAAGCCTTAGCAAGTTTTAAATAAAGTGATAGTGATATAACTGGATATTAATTTTTTACAACAAACTAGTAATATTTGGGACCACTGCATGCTGCAGGGGTGTTTTCTTATTTTACTATAATTTACTGTTATGTACTACCCCGGCAGCTTTAATGGCTGCTTTCTTTTTGTACTTATAACTAAAAATTATGATTAATAACATTATATTTTATTTAATATTATATTGAACCACTATTATATTTTTAGGAATTT
This sequence comes from Cabassous unicinctus, assembly GCA_029593785.1. Classification (NCBI taxonomy): domain Eukaryota; kingdom Metazoa; phylum Chordata; class Mammalia; order Cingulata; family Chlamyphoridae; genus Cabassous; species Cabassous unicinctus. Next base: position 1,849 of record JAQZBX010108231.1, read on the forward strand.
TATACACTTTTAAAGCATTCATATGAATTTTTATTCATATAGCTTTAATTTTTATAAAATTTGAAAATTTCTTTTAATTATACAACAGTTTTAAATACTTCATTCAACTTATATCACATGAACTTTAAAAGACCAAGTTACTTGTGACAATTTGAAATAAAAGCTACTCTTTAGAATTTGATTTTGAGAAAGCAGGTTTGAACATTGTGCTCTTTTTAAAGGTGATAAGACCTGTTTCTCCATGGACATGATAAGCTTAAAGTACAAGAAGTTATTTTGATAAAACAGACTTTCTTTATTGCATACTGATTATTTAGGAGAAAAACTTTGTAAACTTCTACTAAAACAGACTGCTGACTTGAGAAACTTTGAGAAAGAATAAAACTTTAACTTTATATTATTATATTGTTTGGCATTAAAACTTTTAAATTTTATAGATAGACTGCTTAAATTTTACTTGGCTTTGACCACAGCAATTCCTTTTTCACAAGTCTTTTGCGCTTTTATATTTATTCAGGTTTTGTCCCACATTTTACTTTGTTTTAATAGCTAGTTACTTTACCTTAGGTGAAAATTACTTTCTTTTCTTTAGTAATAAAACACATTCTTTATACCTTCCATACTTAAGTTACCACAATGATTTTGGAAATTATTTCCAAGCAAACTTCTGACAACATATAATTACCATCAACATTAAACAAACTTGTCAAAATGACAATTTAAACTGGTTGCATGCAAATATAACTTTCCTTCATTTTAAATACTTAGCAGCATGTATCACTAGAAACAGTCCTTTAGAGGCAAGTTGGCAGGGGAGGCTGGCTGCTGACTGGTTTTCCTGTTATGAAGTTACTTTTATTATTATTATTAAGTTGGTTTTCTGTTTAATAATGATTTTTTGGAATTAGCCATTTAAATATTTTCATTTAAACAGTGCTTCCTCAAACTCTCCATAACTATTCTTAACCACATAGGCTATAGTCATTTTATCTTAAGACAAATTTTACCTTCACAGAACACATTCTCTTAAACAAATTTACCAAATTCTAGTAGAGTTCTTGTAAGAATTTTCATTTATCAATTTAATATTACCATGTGGAGGTATCAAAATATACTCTGACACTGAACAAACAGTCAAACACAAAAAGACTTATGACACACCAACAGAAACATAAAGCTTACTAATTTGATGTATAATTTTCAATTTTTTGGTATGGCTGTTTTTAAGCCCTCCATCATTTCACATATTTGATTTTACTGTTTTTAGAATTTTTTCTGGAATCTGTGTTACCTGTAATATATAAGCTTGTTCTCTGAAACACTTTTGTTCATAATCAGCAACCAGCCGGGACAAGTTAAATGGCATAAATAAAGTTAAGCTCTAATTTAACAGTTTATACAAATATTTAACATGTTTTTTGGATTATTACTTTTTAGGAGTATACTTAGGCTAAAAGTTCAGGAGTAAGCTCGTGATTTAAAACTAAAAGCTCCTTTTAACACCTTAATAGAAATTTTGCACTAATTTTATCAATTTGGTCACACCGGCCCAACCAGAATCAGCATGGGAACAAAACAGAAAACACCAATGTTGCCAAGTTTTTCTACTCTTCTAGTGGTTTAATTCTATTAGCCCCTATCATCCCACAGCCTTATCATTATGTAGGCAGTAGGAGGCTTACAATCTTACTAAATCTTTTGAAACAGGCATTTCCTTAAGATCAGGTTTGAGATTTCAAAATACCCACATACTCATCAATCTGGGATGGGGAATTACCCATAATCTCTGCTTCTCCCAATGGCTCTGCGTACCAATTACGCAGCATTTAAACAACCGTTCTATCAACAAGATTCCCAACTCAGCTCGAGCCCCACGTTGGAGGCCATACGTTGTTGTCAGTGTGCAGCACAAAGGAAGAGTCAGACAAGTTGATGCATATGAAGAGAAGGCTGCACCTCGCTCAGGCAAGACCGCCCTGAGATCACTGTGACCCTTTCTTTTATTCAGCTTACAACAGTGCATAAATTCTTCTCCCCTAATCTTGCTCTCCCACTGTGTTTCTCTTACTACAGCCAGAACACTGCCTTCTCTGGCAGTCTACCAAGGGGAATAAGTATAAACATTGTTTCTAGCTTTAAATGCCTTAGTCTATCTAATATCTCAGCTTGGTGCATGAGAGCGCTACCTGTTTGTGAGTTCCCAGTCAAACTTTCCTGGGAATTCAGAGTGAATGCAGACAATAACATCTGTATGGTGAGTTCATTTTGCCTTACCTCTTCCCACAGATATCTACAGTATGCAGTGTCCTTGGAGACATTTACTCCTGTGTCTCTGCCAGCAAGCATGCTTTTTGAATGCTTAACCCTTTATGCTCTGACTCTCAGCATTTTCTCCAACAAAATGGTTTCATGAACTTCACAACCAAAGCACGAGCAGCAAGAGAAAAAATAGATAAATGAGATTTCATCAAAATTAAAAATTTCTGTACCTCAAAGGATGTTATTAAGAAAATAAAAAGGCAGTCTACCAAATGGGAGAAAATATTTGGCAACCATACATCTGATAGGAGCCTAATATCTTGCATATATAAAGAAATCCTACACCTCAAAAATAAAAAGGCAAAAAACCTATTTAAAAAATGGGCAAGTGACCTGAAAAGACACTTCTCCAAGGAAGAAATACAAATGGTTATAAAGGACATGAAAAAAAAGCTCAACATCACTAGCTATTAGGGAAATGCAAATCAAAACCACAATGAGATACCATCTTACACCCATCAGAATGGCAGCTATTAAAAAGCAGCAGAATATAAGTGTTGGAGAGGATGTGGAGAAATAGGAACCCTCATCCAGTCCTGGTGGGATTGTGGAATGGTCCAGCCACTGTGGAGGACACTTTGGTGATTCTTCAGAAAACTAACAATAGATCTTCCATATGATCCAGTAATTCCACTACTGAGTATTTACCCAGAAGAATTGAAAGCAAAGACACGAACAGATATATGCACCCCAATGTTCACAGCAGCATTATTCACAATTGCCAAAAGTTGGAATCAGCCCCGGTGCCCATCAACAGATGAATGGATAAGGAAAATGTGGTACATACATACAATGCAATATTACTCAGCTGTTAGAAGGAATAAAGTGCTAACAGATGGAATAACGTGGATGAATCTTGAAAACCTTATGTTGAGTGAAGCAAGCCAGGCATTGAAGGATGAACAGTTTATGACCTCACTGATTTGAATTGAGGAAAGTTAACAGTTTCTGAGAACCACTGACTGAAAGATAGGCTAACAAGGGAGAGAGAGAGAGAAGGGTAGGTTGTGAGCCATCACCAATATGGGCATAATGTATGGTAAATTGAAAGAGTATAGTTACATATTGAAGGAGAGGACAGGTGGGTAGAGATTTGGAGGTGCAGGATTAACAGGTGTGTAGATTATGAAGGGCAGGTTAGAATACCCAGGGTATGTAACTATGAATCTTGTCATCCCATGAGCCAAGACAAGGAAGAGTCATATGCCCCAGGGGGAGGGAAGGAAGGAACAGAAAAGATCAAATGGGGTATTTAGTGGTCATGGGAAATAGTCTTCATTACCTTAGAGTAATGGACACAGGACATAGTAAATATCATAAAAAATTATTAAACTGTACAGTCTAAATTGTAAACCATACTGTAAACCATTGACAATTTTTAGTTGCTATATCTTACTATCTGTATAACAGTTATAACAATGCTAACATAAAAAAAAAGGTTTTAATATGGGGTGGGGAAGGGAGAGGGAGGTTGGGTAGGTGGGAGTCTCTAGTATTCCATGTGTGACTTTGCTGTGATGTAAAACTTCTTTGAAAGTTAAATCAAAATTTGAGAGACACTGGGAAATGAAAGGGGGAAGGTGTCACAGTACACTGGACACCTGATAATACAGTGATAAAAGGAAAAGAGAATAATTTCTTTTAAAAAGGATTTTTTTTGTTTTTTTTTCCCCACTCTTTCGAATGTCCCAATCTGCTAATTATATTTTATTTTCAGTTTAGTTTCTTTTTTTTTCTTCTGAGTTTCCTTGTACTTATCTCTTGCATTTAAGCTTACCATTATTATTTCTTTTTCCTATTAATTGTATTTTGTTATTATATGGGCTTTATGTTCAGGGAAGGTTTAGATCACAGAAGGGTTACAAGGGGGGCTGCAGTGGATTATTGGTGGGAGTTGTCTGGGATGGGGGATTCATGGGATTAAGTCCATCTGAACATACATGAAAGAAATATAAAATTGCTCAAATGATCAAGGGATGGGGCATGTTCATGGTGGGCAGACAATTACTCAATAAGTGAGAGTATCTGAATTCCCAGCCTGGAAAGATCTGCTACATTCCCGAAGGGAACAGCAACATTCACCTGAGTGCCGAGGCTGTCTCTGGCAAAAGACGAAGGCCCACTGATGGGTTCTTGTTATTGAGGTCTAGCCTTATGAGAATTTACTCTTGTAATTGAAACTTAGCCTACTGTTATGGGGTGCCTGGGGTGCCTAAGGGTTGCCACCTGAGAGCCTCCTTGTTGATCAAATGTGGCCTCTCTCTAAGCTAAACTCAGCATATGAATGCATTACCCTCCCCCCAATGGGGGACATGACTCCCAGGGATGAGCCTCCCTGGCTACGAGGGATTAATACTAAGTGCCAATGGGCAACATTATTGGAAAAAGATCTTGAATAAAAGGGGGAAAAGGTAAAGAGAAATGAGTTCACATGGCTAAGAGTCTTCAAAGAGAGTCAGGAGTTCATCTCAGAGGTAATGCTTACACATACCCCAGTAGGATCTCATAGAACACCAAAGTGGATATCACCCCACACAGAGGGACCCCTGAGGGCTCTGGACACCCCCAGGTCCTATATAAGTGGGTATAGTCCCAGAGATTGATGCCTAATTAGTGGGCTCTTCAGTGGAATCTGTGCTCATGAGAGTGACAGAGTGGGACTCAAATATGTCCTCCCTGCACATGGTCCATCAGTTCCTTCTATTCAAGCCTATATGTGATGCTGGAGTTGTTAGGTGTACTACCAGAGACTGAAGCCTCTGGCCTACCTATGTGCCAGCTGTGCTTGGAATCTCGGTGGAGCTGCAATCCTACCCTACAGCTCAATGGAATCATCCAAGTGACCTGGCGAGGAGACAATGATGGGCAATGGCCATCCCAGGGAATGTAGAGGGCCTGCAGCTGTAGGCAGGATAAACCCATCCACTGTATATATGGGATATAAGCCCTCTCTCACTTGGAGGTGGAGTGGACATCACCATCCCAGTCCCCTCAACATTGGGGGAGGAGCTGTGGTTAGAGTGCACTTCGTGGTGTTCTGCTGTAGACATATTATGATTCAAGCAATGGAAGAAATTGTAACAGTGAGGTGGAACCAGTGGCCACTGGATGTTTTTGGGACAGGGAGAGGAGGGGAAGTTGAAATACAGGACCTTTTCTGGGACTTGGGGTTTGTCCTGAGTGGCGTTGTGGTGACAGATGTAGGCCATTTTCCATCAGCATATACCATGCAGAACTGTGTGGAACACAGTGTGGTCTATGATGTTCACTGTGGTCCATGCTCAGTGGCAAAGCCCCAGGATGTGTATATCCATTGCGGGTATTGTGTCACACGGATGAAGGATGGAGGTGTGGGATGTTGTTGGAGGTGTGGGAGGTGGGGAACATGGGAATCCCTGTAATTTCTGAGTAATATTTAGGTAATCTTAGCACCTTTTAAAATACATATATATATAATAATATTTATGTAAACAAATGCACATATATGCAAATGTATTTATATATCATTTTACAAATGTTTGTATGTATTGTGAAGAATTTGATTTTTATCCACAATAAAAAAAAATAAAGTAATATATCAGGTTGTTTGGTAATTAAAATACTTGTGAGGGAGATTGGACCTCCAACATTATCCTGTAGTCAGCTCCTCCAATTTGTCTGATTCCTATGGGCTATTTGCCTCAATTGTTAGTTCAACTGGACATAGACAAGCCCACAATCCTTTGAACTTCAGGGCTTTTTTAAGCCAAATTTGATGGCATGTGGCCTTCAGTATTTAACATTTTTTAAAAGAATGGCTTATTTGGAGGATTTGAGAATCTGGATTGCAAATCAATGGAAGCACCCAGAAAAATAACAAAAGAAAAGGCAACAATATGGTGTTGGTCTGTATCCAATTGGCTTTTTCTTAGTTTAGACTGCTTCCACACTTGGCATGGATTGTTACCAATAATAATACTGCTGAGGCTAGATGGCATCGATTTAGGTGGGTACTCATGAACTAGATCTCCGGGGATGGCCGATTCTGGACAGGGTCCTACCCGAGGGTCTGTGCTGTGGGTGCACGGAGTGAGAAGCTTGGGTCATCTAGCAGCGGGCAGATCGATGGTGTGGAGGGATCAGTGGAGATTCATGAGTTCTGAGCCTTCCTGTGGTAGTCAACACAGACGGTGAGCCCTGCCCACACAGAAAATGGCTGCCTGGAGCCATGGATCCTACATCAGTGACTCCCGCTGCCAGCGTGAGGGAACATACTCTGAGGGATAGAGGGCTATGACAAAAGGTGGAGAGGGGTTTAACTTCTGTGGATTTGGCTGTCTGTACCCACTCATAGCTTTGGGGAACAGATAAGCCAGCTTGAAACAGTGCCAGGCTGAGGGGAGAGGTGGAACTGCTGAGCAAACTTGATTTACCCAACAACCCACTGACACTGAGGCCTGGCCACATAGAGGGTGGAGTCAGCCAATTTTATCACTCTGCACTGACAAGCATCAAAGCTTCAGTGCTCCTGGGGAGGTCAGGAAGTGAGTAGGACTCGATTAGTTTCCATGAGCCTATTTAGGGTCCCCTTGTTGAAAGGGGTGATCTAGCAGAGGACTTCTTTTGAGTCCCTTATAACCCCCTCAAAAAAGAAAGTCACTTTAAAAAATGAATTCCTTTTCTTAATTTAGTATAATACCAAAAATCTGCCTCAAAACCTACAGATAGAACCCTGAAGGGAAATTGATAAATGCAAGCAGGCTGAGAGGATCTGCAAGTACACTAGAACGAACACTTCCTCCTTAGCTTTGTTTGACTGCTTGATGGTGTGATTGTTTGGCTTTTTTCTCTTTATTTGTTTACTCTTTGTTTTCTTTCCTCTTTCCTTCCACCTTTCTGTTTTCCTTCATTTTTTTTTAAATTAGGTGCTGCTAGCTTACCTCTTATTTGTTGTGCGTCTTCCTCAGTGATTTCCCATTCTCTGTCAATACTGATATTGCATCACAAGCTATCTCTTATCCCTCCTTAATCTCTTTGCTTTCTGCTTCTGTAGTTGTTCTTAGACACCATGCTTTTTCATTAGCCCACATCTTAATGGTGTCAATCTCTATTCTATCTATTTTGTTTTCTTCTTTTTTAAAATAATATTAGCCTTTTCCTTTTAGCTCTTTCTTTACTCTTTCTCTACCTCCTCATCATTCTAGCCTTCTATATCATTATATATATATATATCACATTATTTGGTTTCCCAGTCCATTGTAGGTACACCACTTTTTTCCTATTACTCTACACTGAGTACACAAGTTAAATTTTCATTTCACTAAGTCCTATTTGACCCCTCTTCTAACTTTTAACAAAATTATTAGTATCCTTCTTCCTTTCTCACATCTTTCGATTCCTTTGGCACTAATCTTTTGCCTTCAAGGTAACATAGAAAGAAGCAAGGAAATGAAATAAGAAGAAAAAGTTTCAAAGAGAAAACTTAACACAGACACAGAACCACCAACTAAATAAAACTCCAGAGAAGAGAGAAGCTAATCAACTGAATAAACCCAGCAAGATAAAATGATGACTAGAGGACAACAAAAAGCTACAAACCACACTGAGTAACAAGAACACATGGACCAGTCCAATGAACAAACTAAAAACCAGGAATATATGCAGAAAATCAAAAAACTAATCAAAGATTCCCAAACAAATATCATGAACCATCTTAACGAAGTGAAGGAAGAGATTAAGGATATAAAGAAGACACTGAGAGAACATACTGAAGAAATTGTAAACATACACACACAAAAAAACAGATATGATGTGATCAATGGCACAACCCAAGAAATAAGATGCTGGAGTCACATAACAGCAGATTTGAACAGGCAGAAGAAAGAATTAGTGATATGAAATACAATACAGCTCAAATCAAACAGTTAGTTGAACAGATAGACAAAAAACAATAGAAAAAATCCAGTTGGGACTCAGGGATTTAACTGAAAACACAAAACATGCAAACATATGCATCATGGGCATCCCAGAAGAAGAAGAGAAGGGAAAGTGAACAGAAGGAGTGTTGAAGGAAATACTGCCTGAAAACTGCCCGACCCTATTGAGAGAGATGAGGTGCAGATCCAGGAAGCAAAGTGCACCCCAAACACTATAAATACCTACAGGACAACTCCAAGACATATACTTGTCAAAATGTCCAATGTTCAAGACAAAGAGAAAATACTCAAGGCAGCAAGAGAAAAGGGAACCATCACATACAAGGGAAGCACAATAAGATTAAGTGCTGATTTCTCATCTGAAACCATGGAGGAAAGGAGAGAGTGATATGACATAGTCAAAGTACTAAAAGAAAAAAACTTCCAACCATGAATTCTCTATCCAGCAAAACTGGCATTCAAAAATGATGGAGAGCTCAAAATATTCACA
>JAQZBX010108232.1:0-10573 GCA_029593785.1 Cabassous unicinctus
TCCTTAAGGGTTTGATTTAGAATATTAAAAATTCTCAGGTTTGAATTATGTTTAAACAGGACTCTATTTAACAAAGTGACAAAAATAGTAAAATAGAAAGGAAAATACTTAACTTCTAAAATAGTAAAGGCTTTGTTGTTCTTAAACCACTAAGGATATGAAAAGATTAACATGGATTGCACAAAGATATTACAATAATACACACACTTTTTGCCTTTTATTTTGATTATTTAGAAAAAAATCTTCTATAACCTTTTTCTAAGACAAGACTAATAATTTAAGAAAACTTGGTTGCTTTAATAGAGATAAAATTGAATTTTAGTTCTGTATTAGAATACAATTTGATGAATAAATTTTTCATTCTTAGCACTGATCATAACAATTAAAGTTTGTTTTGACAAAGTTTCTATGATTTTTTATTTTTAGGGGATACTGGGGATTGAACCTGAGACCTTGTACATGTGAAACAGGTGCACAACCACTGAATTACACCCACTCTTCAGTTTCTATGATTTTATACTTCACATTTCTGCTCTACACTCTGCAAAAAAAAAACAAAAAAAAAAAAACAGTTATTTCACCTTCAGACAAAATCACCTGTTTAAATAAGCTTATTAATCTATAGTTAGCATTGATTAAAAAAATATTTACTCCCACATTCTCTCTACAACCTTCTATATTCATTGAAGTTGAAACCTACGTATTTCTACCTCTCGTTCTGTGAAAAACAGCCATTTTTTTTTCAGGCAAAACCACACTTGTTCAAAGAAGCATATCAAATTTTAAATAGCATTGACTAAATCACAATTCACTTTCACGAATTTACAACTTTTCTTATTTACTCAGGTCTCATAGCATATATTTCAACCTATCATTCTGTGAAAATCTAGCTGTTTCACTTTAATACAAAAATACATTCTTTTCTTTAACAAACATGCTGCAGACTTTATATTCCTACATACTTGAAATTATCAAAATGATCTTTGAACTGCCTTCACACATTTTATTTTTTATGAAAGCATTTGTGAAAATAACATATTCATTAAACACAGACATATTTTTCATAATCTAAAAGATCTCATTGACATAATATTAACTTACTTTATCAATACCCATATCAATCTAGGGAGATGATACACAAGTGGAATAAAATCAAAACGTTGATAGTTCATGGAAAAAGTGTTTTCTTTTTCTTTTCCTCCATAGAAGGTTAAAAAAAATGGATTCCATAATATCTTAGAATTTTAAATAACCTTGAAATCAAACGGATTATTAGGCTCTGGTGAATATTACAGTTGTTTAATTTGTTTAAAGCATAGTCTTAAAAAAAACTTTCCCTAGCTTTCAAGGACATTTTTCTCTACTTACTGAAACTTGGCATTTAGATATTTTCTCAATTACTCACATCACAAGACTGAAAAAATTCTAAATTGGGAAATTAGAGGACAAACTATGCAATGCAAAATTTATCCTATATTATTTTCTCAGTCCCCTATCATTCTTAATCTCCAGGCCAAATAGAAAGAATTATGAGCCAAATCCACATTTCTCCCATCTATTTGCACCCAGCCTTTCCCTCATAGTTCCTGCAAACACTTTGTCTTTTACAAGGTTAAAGAGATTTCTTGAATTAAGTCAAGAATAGGAGAAGGCTCTGGGGGCATGGATAGGTAAGATAGAAGGAAGGAATCTAGGAAAACTTTTAAGTTTTATTTTTATTTTGTATATTCACATATTTACCTGGCTTTCCCTACAAGTTCTATAAAATTAATTGACCAAGGTTTGAGTATTTTATTTTTATAAACTTACAACATACACAAGGAGGTTATTTTTTTCTAACCTGGAACTCCAGGAGAACACACACACATATATATATATATATATTTTATTTTTAAAGATACTAAGTTTATATAAGTGGCATATTAAAAATGTAGGTGATTCCCATGTGCTGCACTCCCTACCACTCCCACACTTTCCCACATTAACAACCTCCTTCATTAGTGTGGTACATTTCTTACAATTGATGAACACATATTGAAGCATTGCAATAAGCATGGATTATTGTTTACATTATAATTTAAACACTCCCATGCAATTTTGTAAGTTATGACATGATAAATAATGGCCTGTATTTGTCATTGAAACATAATTCAGGACAATTCCAATATCCCAAAAATTCCTCCACCTTACACCTATTTTTCTCTTCTCCCTCCCCTCAGAACCTCCAGTTGCCACTGCCTCCACATCAATGAGAAAGTTATTCTATTGCTAGAATAACAATACGTCTATAGTAGAATAACAGTAAGTCTTCTCTAGTCCATCATTCCTTCCCCAATCCTGAGGACTCTGGGATGGTGATGCCCACTCTGCTTCAAATTGAGAGTAGGCTTAGATCCCACAGGGATCTTGCAGTTGTAGACTCTCTCTGTTTCTTGGGATGGTCAATGCCCATCATTGTCTCTTTGTTAGTTGTCCTGGGTTTGTCCAATGAACTGGAAAGTAGGTATTGCAACTCTGTTAAGACTCAGAGACCAGCTGGTACATGGACAGCCTAAAGATTTAAGTCTCTTGGATGTGCACCTATCCACTCTAGTACTAATTGTAGGTTCAGATAGAAGGGGCAGAAGATCCATGTGTAGGAAAACAACTGAGTCCAACTATGTCACACTGGGGAGCATAAATATCAAATAATGGTGCATTGGTAAGGCATGAATCTCCTGAGCTGTCTGCCCTGCCTATAGTGTCTGGATGTCTCCAGAGCCATCAGGAGTCCTGCTATTTGAGGTAGTATTTACTTTGGCAGTCAATGATATCTTGCTGAGATGTACGTAAGCATAAGATCTGAGATGACCTTTCCAACTCACTTTGAAGTCTCTTAGCCATATGAACTAATTTGTCTTTACCTTTTGGTCAATGTCTTTTTCCAGGTGTTTTGCTAGTTGGTGATTGGTAGTAATCCCTCAGTGCTGCCAGGGTGGCTTATCCCCAGGAGTCATGTCCCATGCTGAGGGAAATGTAATGCATTTATATGCTGAGTTTGGCTTAGAGAGAGGCCACATTTGAGCAACAAGGAGGATCTCAAGAGGTAACTCTTAGGCACACTATAATACTAAACTAAGTTTCAATTTCAAAAGTAAAAGTTAATAAGTACAGTCATCAATATCAAGAATCCATCAATGGTCCATCTTCCTTCACTAGTCACTGCCTCTGTACTCAGGTGATGCTTGCTGTTCTATTAGAGAATGTGGTGGAATTCCCCAGGTTGGGAATTAGATATTCTTTCAGTTATTGTCTGCATCACCACCCACTGCGACAATGTCCCAAGAACATTTGAACCCACTTATATGCCTTATAGTTATGCCACAGGTGAACCTCCTCCCATGTATCCCTGATCACTGACACCCCACACCAATGATCTTCTCCTGTCATAGTTGTAACCCTTCTGTAATCCAAAACTTCTTCAAAAATGAAGCCAACAAAACAACCAAATACAATTTATAAGAAAATGAAAAAATGATAGATTTAAAAATAAGTAATAAATTACAAAAAAAACCTGAAAAAATTTGAAATGAAAATAAGAAAATATTTTTAAAATTTTAGCATGTCTTTCATCAATGAAAGATCTGTTTTCTTGTATATACAGTTACTTTTTCTTCCATTTATTCCCCCAGTGCCTTATTTTTTTTCACTTTTGTCTTCAAAGAAATTTTGGGTTACAGAAAAGTCACATATGGAATATAATGGATTCCTATATACCCAACATCCTCCCCCTTTGCCCCTTTCCCCTATAAATAACATTTTATATGTGTATGATACATTTGTTACAATTGATGTACATATATTGAAGCATTCTTGTTAATCATGGTAAATGATTTACATTATGGTTTACATTTTGGACCATACATTTCCATAAATTTGATGAAGTTTAACTTGACCTGTATCCATCATTGCAAGTTCATGTGAAATAATTCCATTGTCCCCAAAATGTCCCAAGTTCCGTATATTCTATTCTTCCCTCCCTCACCCCTCAAGACCCATGGAAACCACCAAGCTTCAGTCCTTGAAGAAAAAGATTCATAGTTACTTGCAACAACATTGAGGACTTGACATACTGGCCTTTCCTCCCCTATTAGACACTGCCTATACTGTTGAGAGACTACCGCCCCTCTATTAATGACATAGCAGGACTCCAAGAATGGGAGTCAAACAACTTCCCACTCATTATGTGGGTCACCACCCACTGACATAACCCATTATGACAAGATGAACACTGAAACATTCCTTAGAGGCCTACCCCAGTTGCACCCTGTCCCACGTGTCCCCCACATCCAAAATCCTAAACCAGTAACCCTCACCTGCCATATTTGTGAAAAGAACATTCCCAACATTGTAGTTTCAACCGTGTACCTGCAAATCTCCTAAGTTCACCTGCACCCTCCCCCAGTTACAGGGACATTCAAACCCACCCTCCCCACCCAACCACCCTTATATCCAGCACAGCCAAGCCCAAAAGTATAGCTGCACCACTGTCATGCCCATCTATTGCAAAACTACACACTTCCACCTTATCATAGATTGTGCCCATGTGGGCATTGACTCACAACTTTCTTCTCCCTTTCTGCCTCCTGTAAACTTATTTTCCAGACTCTAACTAAGTGAGTCTTCTCAATTTGCTTAATTCATATCAGTGATGTCATGTAATATTTGTCCTTCAGTGCCAGGCTTGCTTCACTCAACATAAAGTCTTCAATATTCATCCATGCTATCCCATGTGTTAAAACTGTATTATTTCTTAAAGCTGAGCAATATTAGATTGTATGTATATGCCACATTTTGTTTATCTATTCAACTGTTGATGGACATTTAGGTTGTGTCCAACTTTTGGCAGTAGTGAATAATGACACTATGAACATTGGTGTTCACATATCTGTTCGTGTCCCTGCTTACAATTCTTCTGGGTTATACCTAGCAGTGGGATTGCTTGGTCATATGGCAGTTCTATAGCTTCCTAAGGAACAACAAAGTCTCCTCCACAAGGGCTTTACCATTCTACATTCACACCAGCAAAGGTTCCCATTGCTCCACATCCTCTCCAACACATAGTCTTTTGTTTTTTTAAAGATTTATTTATTTATTTATTTATTCCCGCCTTGCTGCTTGTGCTTGCTGTGTCCATTTGCTGTGTGTTTTCTCCGTGTCTGCTTATCTCCTCCTTGCTGTGACGTTCTGCTGCATCAGCCCACCACGCCGCGCGGGCTGGCCTGCCCTCACAAGGAGGCCCCGGGTCACACATGGTAAATGGGGGTTCTATTGATTGAGCCACACCCGCTTCCTGTTGTGAGGTCTTGCTGCAATAGCCCACCGGGCTGCGTGGGGCAGCCTGCCCTCACAAGGAGGCCCCGGGAAGCTAACCCGGGGCCTCCCATATGGTAAATGGGAGCTCTATCGATTGAGCCACACCCGCTTCCCCCATAGTCTTTTTTTAAAAGAGTTGCCAATGTAATGGGTGTAAGATAATATCTTGTGGTTTTGATTTGCATTTCTCTAATAACTAGAGCTGCTGAGCATCTTTTCATGTGGTTTTTAGCCATTTGCATTTCTTCTTTGGAGAAGTGTCTGTTCAAACGACTTGCCTATTTTTTAAATATTTTGTTTGCCTCTTTATTTTTGAAGTGTAGGATTTATTTACATATACTGGATAATAGACCCCTCTCAGATATACAGTTACTGAATATTTTCTCCCATTGGGTAGGCTGCCTTTTAACTTTCTTGGCAAACTCCTTTGAGGTGCAAACGTTTTTAATTTTGTGGAGGTCACATTTATCTCTTTTTTTCTTTCATTGCTTATGTTTTGGGTATAAAATCCATGAAACCAATCCTAATACAAGATCTTATAGCTACTTCCCTACATTAGCTTCCAAGATCTTTATGGTTTTGTCTCTTATATTTAGATCTTTGACTTATCTTGAGTTAATATTTTTATAAGGTGTATGATGGTATTCCTCTCTCATTCTTCAGAATATGGATATCCAGTTCTCCAAGCACCATTTGTTGGAGAGGCTATTCTATGCCATTTGAATGGGCTTGGTGTCCTTGTCAAATATCAGTTGACTGTCTATTGATGAATCTATATCAGAACTCTCAATTCAGTTCCATTGTTCATTATGTCTATCCTTGTGCCAATGCCATGCAGTTTTGACCACTGTAGCTTTGTAGTATGTTTGAAAGTCAGGTTATGTGATTCCTCTTATTTCATTTTTCTTTTTTAATGTTTCTTTGGGTATTCAGGATCTCTTGCCTTTCCAAATAAATTTCATAGTTAGCTTTTCCAATTCATTAAAAAATGCTGTGATAATTTTGTTGGGATTGCAATAAATCTACACATCAATTTGGGTAGGATACACACTAAATGAGGTTTAGTATTCTTATCCATGAATAGGGAATATTTTCCCATTTATTTAGGTCTTGTTTGATTTCCTTTAACAGTGTTCTGTATTTTTCTACATGCAAGTCATTTACATCTTTAGTTAAATGTATTCCTAGGTATTGATTCTTTCAGTTGGTATTGTAAATTTTTTTACTCTTGATTTCTTCCTCAGTTTGCTCATTATTGGCATACAGAAATGCTACTGATTTATGTGCATTGATCTTATAGCCTGCCACTTTACTGAACTCATTTATAAGCTCTAGACTTGTTGTAGATTCATTAGGGCTTTCTATGTGTAAGATCATGTCATCTGCAAATAGTGAAACTTCCTTTCCAATTTGGATGCCTTTTTTATCTTTTACTTGCCTCAGTGCTTAACCAAGTACTTCTAACACAATGTTAAATAAGAGCAATGACAGTGGACATCCTTGTCTTTTTCCAGATTTTAGAGCAAAAGCTTCTATGATTTCACCATTGAATATGATGTTAGCTGTGGCTTTCTTTCATATATACTCTTTATCATGTTGAGGAAGTTCCCTTCTATTCCTTTCTTTTGAAGTTTTTTTTTATCTGGAAAGGGGGCTGCATTTTGACGAGTGCTTTTTTCTGTACCTGAAACCATTGGCCAATTTGATGTAATTATGAATTCCAAAAATATAATTGGATCATGCTTGTAAACTGATCTGTTAATCTGGGCATGATTAGGTTATGATTAGGGTGTTGACCCCACCCCTTGGTGGGTGGGGAATCAACTATAAAAGGCATGGCAAGAACAGTTTTGAGCAGCAGTCTTTTGAGAAGCAGCTTTGATGTTGGAAAGAAGGCCCCAGAAGAAGAGAAGCGAACTGTTTGCCAGATCGCCTACAGCTGACTTTGTGGAGGAAGCAGGAGCTAAGCCTGGAGAGAAACGCAGCCCTGGGAGGGAGGAACCCAAGAAGCCTGAACCCTGGGCAAATGTCGGCAGCTTTCTTGTTCCAACATGTGACAATGGACTTTGGTGAGGCAAGAAACTTATGCTTTATGGCCTGGTAACTGTGGACTTCTACCCCAAATAAATACCCTTTATAAAGACCAACCCATTTTTGGTATTTCACATTAGCACCCCTTTGGCTGACTAATACAGTACCTATTGATATGATCATGTAATTTTCTTTCATTTCAATCTGTTTATTTGGTGTATTATATTGATTTTCTTATGTTGAAACATCCTGGCATACCAGGGATGAAACACACTTGGTCATGATGTATAATTCATTTGATGTGTTGTTGAATAGGATTAGCAATTATTTTGTTGGGGATTTTAGCATCTAGGTTCATTAGAGAGACTGGTCTGTAGTTTTCCTTTTTTGTGGCATCTTTGTTTGGCTTTTGTATTAGTGTAATGTCAGCATCACAGAATGAATTAGGTAATGTTCCTTCTATTTTTTGGAAGAGTTTAAGCAGGATTGTTGTTAGTTCTTTCTGGACTCTTTGGTAGAATTCACCTGTGAAGTCATCTGGTCCTGGATACATTTTAATTTGGAGGATTTTGATGAATAATTCAATCTTGTTACTGTGATTTGTCTGTTGAGATCATCAATTTCTTCTTTTGTCAATATAGGCTGCATGTGTGTTTCTAGGAATTTTTACATTTAATCTAATTTATCTATCTTGTTGGCACACAGTTTTTCAAAGTATCCTCTTACGATACTTTATATTTCTCTGGGGTCAGTGATGATATCTGCTTCTTAATTTCTTATATTAAGTATTTGCATCTCCTCTCTTTTATTCTTTGTTAGTCTAGCTAAGGGTTTGTCAATTTTACTAATCTTCTCAAAGAACCAGATTTTGCTTTTGTTTATTTTTTCTAGTGCTTTTCAATTTCATTTAACTCTGCTCTAATCTTTGTTATTTCCTTCTTTCCACCTGCTTTTCTGTTAGTTTGTTTCTCTTTTTCTAATTCCTCCAACTGTGCAGTTTAGGTATTTGATTTTAGCTCTTTCTTCTTATTTAATGTAAGCATTGAGGGCTATGAATTTCCTTTTCAGCACTGCTTTGGCTGCATCCCATAGGTTTTGATATGTTGTGTTGTCATTTTCATTTGTTTTAAAGTAGTTACTGATTTCTTTTGCAATTTCCCCCTTGACCCACTGATTGTCTAAGAGTGTGTTGTTTAACTTCCATATCTTTGTGCCTAATCTGCCTCTCTGCTCGTTACTGGTTTCCAGCTTTATTCCATTGTGTTCAGAGAAATTAGTTTGTATAATTTAAATTTTTTGAGAGTTGTTCTGTGGCCTAGCATGTATTCTATCCTGGAGAATGATCCATTTGCACTTGAAAAGAATATATGTCCCTCTGTATTTGGATGTAATATTATGTATATGTCTATTATGTCCAGATCTTCTAATGCATTATTGAAGGTCTCTCTTTCTTTTTTTATCCTCTGTCAAGATGTTCTGACTAATGATGATAATGGTGTATTAAAGCCCTCCAGTGTTATTGTAGAGACATCTATTTCTCCACTTAGTTTTTCCAATGTTTGCCTCAAGTACTTTGAGGCAACCTGATTAAGTGTATAAATGTTCATGATTGCTCTTTCTTCTTGATTACCTCTTTTATTAATATATAATGTACTTCTATGTCTTTTGCAATATTTTTGCATTAAAAGCCTCTTTTGTCTGAATTTAATATAGCTACTCCTCCACTTTTATGATTATTGTTTGCATGTAAAAGTGTCTTTCAACTATTTTCTTACGGTCTCCTTGCATCCCTGGGTCTAAGGTGAGTTTTTTGTATACAGCATATAGATGAGTCATATTCCCTTATCCATTCTGCCCATCTGGGTCTCTTGACTGGAAAGTTTAACCCATTAATATTCAAAGTTATTACTGCCAAGGATTTACTTACATTAGCCATATTTTCTTTAGGTTTATGAATGCCATATGTTGTTTTTATTTCTCATTTCATCTTTTTAATTATTCTTACACTCTTTTCCAGTTCTCTCTCTCCTTTTTTTTCTTTTCAACCTACAGAACACCCTTTAGCATTTTTTGAGAGATAGGTTTCTTATAGACAAATTCTCCATTTCTGGTTGTCTGTGAATATTTTGAACTCTCATTTTTGAATGCCTGCTTTACTGGATAGAGAATCTTCATTGGAAGTTTCTTTTTTTCTTTTAGCACCTTAACTGTGTCATGCCATTGCCTTCTTGCCTCCATGGTTTCAGATAAGAAATCAGCACTTAATCTTATTGAGCATCCCTTGTATGTGATCAATCTCTTTTCTCTTGCTGCTTTCAGTATTCTCTCTTTTTCTTGATCTTTGGACAATTTGACAAGTATATGCCTTGGTGAAGGCCTGTTAGGATTTATACTGTTTGTGCTGTGTTATGCTTCCTGGAAATGTACATCCATGTCCCTCAATAGAGTTGGGAATTTTTCAGCCCTTATTTCCCCCAACACTCCTTCTGTCTCCTTTCCCTTCTTTTCTCTCTCTGGGATGCCTATAATGCATCAGTTCATACATTTCATGTTGTCATTCAAATCCCTAAATCCTTGCTGGATTTTTTCTATCTTTTTATCTATCTGTTCTACTTGCTGTCTGATTTCAGATGTACTGTGGAACATTCCTGATTCTTTCTTCTGCCTGTTTGAATCTGTTGTTATGTGCTTCCAGTGTATTTTTTTTATTTCTTTCTGTATTAATCAGGGTTCTCTCGGGAAACAGAATCAACAGGAGATATCTGTCAATAATATGAGATCTTAAAAGAGTCTCTCACACAACCATGGGGATGCACAAGTCCAGGCTCCACAGGCAGGCTGCAAAACAGTGGCTCCGATGAAAGTCCAACGAAGGGTTGTTGATGAGTTTCTGGGAGAAGTTGCCTGTCCAACAACAAGCTGGGAAATTCTCTCCCAATGTTGAAATCACTTCCCCTTTTAAGTCATTCAACTGATTGTATAAAAGTGCAACCCATTGATGATGTAATCTCCCTGATTGATGCAGATGTAGTCAGCCATCCACGCAGTAAACTCACTGGTGATTGAAGTCCATAAATGCTCTTGTATTACAATTAGCCCAGTGCCTGTTGGAACAAACACCTGGACACAATTACCTGGCCGAGTTGACACATTAGCCTAACCATTACAGTCCACCCCTTGTCAACTC
>JAQZBX010108233.1:0-10573 GCA_029593785.1 Cabassous unicinctus
AGGAGAGATAAGGCAACCTTGCTTTAACACATGGCCACTGATATTGGTGAGAAAGTAAACTTGAGTTGGTCTCTTTATGATCTTGTAACAATAGGCTTTAACCCCAAATAAATACCCTTTTAAAAAGCCAACAGATTTCTTGTACTTTACATCTGTACCCCCTAGGGGGACTAATACAGGTGTCATCAGAGGTACCCTTAGTGTCCATATTTCTAAGAGCCTCTTCAAAGCAATCTAGGCTTTTTCTATCAAGTATCTCTCAATTCTTCCTGCATCTACTCATTACCCAGGTAAAAACACTTTTTAAAACATTTTTACTATTTGCAATTGCAGGACCCCACTTTCCTGGTATTAAAATCTGCTCTAGTTTTCTAAAGGCTGATAAGGAAATACACTAGAAATAGGTTGGCTTTTACAATGGTGATTTATTAACTTATAATCTTACAGTTTTGACCCTGAGAATAGTGTCCAAATCAAGGCATCAGGCAAATGTGTCTCCTCAAAAACATGGCCACCATTGATCCTGGACTCCTGTCATATGGCAGGACCCAATGGCAATGTCTGCTATTCTCTCTCTTCTCCTCCAGCTTCCCCTGATTTCAGATTCTGGCTGCTCCATTGATGACTTTCACTCTCCTGGTTTCCATTCATTTCAGATTCTTGCTCTCAGGGCTTTCTCTCTCAGATTCTGTGGGTTGGGTTCTTCTCCCCTGGATCTTTTCTCTTTATCACTGTGGCTTTTTTCTTCTGTATACTCATGCTGTTTATAAAGAAGTCCAGTATGAAATTTAAGTTCCACCCTGGGTTATGCCTTCCAGAAGTAATATAATCAAGCAACCCTTAACTGAATGATCTAATCAAAGGGTCTTACACCCACACCCACAGGAATGGATTTATTTGAGAATACAATTTTCTAGGGTACATAAAACTGAAACTAGCACATTGTGTCATGCTTTATAACAATTCTGCCAGTCTCTACCTTTTTCCTGAAGAGTTTGCTCCAGTGACATTTAATGTAATTACTGATAATGAAGTATAATCTTCTGCCATATTACTCTTTGGTTTTATAAATCTTATGCCATTTTTGACCCTCAATTCTTCTGTTAATGTTTATTTTCAGATTGTTTGATTTTCTGTAGTGTACTGTTTTCAGTCCCTTCCTCTTTCATTCTGTATATATTCAATAAATTTTATTTGCATTTATCATGGGACTGAAATTTAATTTCCTAAGTCTATAACAATCATATTTGATTTGATATAAACTTAATTTCAATATAATACACAAACCCTGCTAATATACTCCATCCCCCCTACTTTTTTTTGTACTGGTTACAAGTTTTATCTTTATAAATTGTGTGTCCATAGCCACAGATTTTTCATCACTTATTATGGATCTGAATTTTAGAATCTGTAAGAAGTAAGAAGTGTAACTACCTACACAAATGCAATAGAATAGTATTGATTCACATAAATACCTATATGGATACTTTTACTGGTGACCTTTGTTACTTTATGCTACTTAATCCACTGTCTAGTGTCCTTTCTTTTCAGTCTGAACAATTTCATTTGGCTTTGCTTGAAGGGCCTTTTTTTGCTGGCAATGTCTTAATCTCGTCATGCTTGAAAGTCAGATTTGCTGAATATAAAATTATTGGTTGGAAATTGTTTTTTCTCAGCACTTCAAATATTTTGTCCCACTGCCTTCTTGCCTCCATGATTTCTGATGAGAAATCAGCAATTAATCTTTTTTGGAGTTTCCTTGTACATAGCCCATTGCTATGTTCTTACAGCTGTCAGAATTCTCTCCTTGTCCTGGGCATTTGACAATTTGACTACAATGTGTCTTGTTTCAGTTCTCTGAAATTTTATCTTGGTTGAGATTCATTTGGCTTCTTCAATGTCTATATTCGTATCTTTCATTATATTTAGAAGGTTTTATGTCATTATTTCTGTGAATACTCATTCTGCCCCTTTGTTATCTTTCTTCTTTTTCTGGGACTTGAATAATGCATATATTAATATGCTTGATGGTGTTACACAGATTTTTAAGTTCTATTTATTTTTTCATTCCTTTTCCTTTCTGCTTCTCAATCTGAATTGTTTCAACTTTCAATCTGAATCTTCATGTTCACTGATATTTTTTTTTTTTATTTAGGTTTCAAGCTTTAATCTACTGCTGAAAAGCTTATATGGATTTTTATCAGTTAGAGTGGCCTTCATCTCCAGTAGCAATATTTGGTCCCTTTTTAAAATTTCTCTTTTTTTTATATTCTCATATAGTTCATTCATGATTTTCTTGATATCATTTAATTCTAATTCATGTTTTCCTTTATCCCCTTGAGCATATTGAAGATCATTTTTTAAAAGTCTTTAGTATATCCAATGTCTGGTCTTTGTTGATTTTTTTTTAGTTTTATCTTTTTTCTATGGATGAGCCATTAATTCCTGCTTCTTTTTTGCCTGGGAATCTACTATTGCATACTGTACATTTTAATATTTTAAAGTGTTACATATGGGTTTTATTTTCAGAGATGTCAGTTCCTTAAGTTTGTGTCCATTTAGTGATATGACAGAGATTTCCTTGTGTGTAAAGAGATAGCTAAAACAGACCAAGGCAAAACTACATTTTAGAGTGGCCCTGTGTTGGCTGTTGCTCTCCTTCAGAGTTCAGCCCTCCTATCAATAAGATCAGCCTGAGGTAAAAGTGCTCTCAGTCTTTTCTGAGCTTGTATTCAATGGTATTACTGTAAAGGCAGTTCTTATTTGACTCATTTTGACATTTGGGTTGTATCTATCATATTTTATTTTCACCACACTTTTTACACCTTTGGTTACCTGTACTGATAAAATCTTCACGTCTAGATTCTCTTCAAAACTTCTCTCTTGTGTCTTTTCAGGCTCTGGTAATACCTTTAGTATTTCCTGCATAACTGGTATCTAGGTTACAAACTCTCTCAGTTTCTGTTTATCTGTGACTATTTTAAACTCATCCTCATTTTGGAAAAACAATCTTTCTGGATAATAGATTCTTGGCTGCAGTTTTTCTCTTGCAGTATCTTAAACATATCATAGCATTGCTTTTTTACCTCCATGGTTTCTGAGAAATCAACATTTAATCTTTTTGTGTGTCCCTTGTATGTAATGCATTGCTTTTCTCTTGCTGCTTTCAGAACTCTCTCTTTGCTTTTGGCATTTGACATTCTGATAAGTATGTGTCTTGGAGTTCATCTATTCAGATTTATTTGGATGAGAGTTCATTGTGCTACTTGGACACATATATCTACGTCCTGCACTAGGTTTGGGAAGTTTTTCTAACATTATTTCTCCAAATATTCCTTCTGCAAGTTTTTCTTTCTCTTTTCCTTCTGGAAAACTCATTTCACATATTTGCATGTCTCCGGCTGTCATTTAGTTCCCTGAGACCCTGTTCAATTTTTCCCATTCTTTTATTTATCTGTTAATTTGTATGTTTGCTTTCAGAAGCCATGTCTTCAAGCTCACCATTCCTTTCCTCTGTCTCCTGAAATCTGCTGTTACACGCCTCCAGTGTATTTTTATTTAATTTATCGTGCCCTTCATTCCCATAAGATCTACTATTTTTCCATGTATACTTTGAAATTCTTCTTTGTGTTCACCCAGGGTCTTCTTAATATCATTAATCTCTTTAAACTTCTCTTTGAATTTATTAATAAGATTTTTTTTGAACATCTATGCTTTGTTTTCCCAACAGGATAATCTGGATATTATGGATAAGCTGGATAATCTTGATGATTATTTTGTTCCTTTCACTGGGCTTATCTTCCTATTTCTTGGTATGGATTATAATTTTTTTTTTTTTTAGTGCCTTGGCATCTGCCTTACTTGTATTTATTCTGGATGAAGTTTCTCTCTTTAGTCTTTCTCACCCTTTCTCCTTTGATGGCTGTGTAGTAGAAGTTGACTTAGTTGATAGTAAAAGCTGTGGAGGCTGAAGCTCCTCATGTTTCCCCAGGAACCAATGAATTTTCACCTAACTTTCTCTTCTGCCTGGAGTAGGGACATAACCATAGCTGTGTGTAGTAATCCAAGCTGTGCAGTCCAAGACTGTCTGTAGTTGCCTAGAGAGTTATGAAGTTTCATGCTCCCTCCTCCTCTTCTTAGGGTAGGGATGGAAATTCAGGTTTAGGAAGTGATCTATGCTGTGTGGATACAAAATGACTGCAGTTTCCCAGGTAAACTGGCATAGCATCAGCACCCATCCTACCATGCCAGGGGTAGTGGTGGGCCTCTGGATTGTCCAACAATCTAATCCATGTGGGTCAAATGCACATGCAGTTGCCCTGAGAGGCTGAAGGAGTACTGATATTTCTGCCCTTTAGTGGGTCAAGGTGGAACAACAGGCACCCAACTTTTCAGTCATTGTAGGTCAAAAGTGCCTGCTGTTGCCCAGAGAGGCTGAGGAAACACCAGCCTTCTCTTATCCTATTGGAGGGTGGGAGTGGATCCACAGGTAACAAATGGTTCAGCCCATTTATGCTAAAAATACTTGCCATTGCCTGAGGGTGCTGAGGAAATGCCAGGACCCTACTATCCTATTGGGGGATGTGGGGGGATCCATCAATATTCAAGCAGGCCTAAAGTGCCTGCCATTGCCCCCAAAAAACTGAGAAAACATAGCTTCCCTCCTATCCTACTTTAAGCAGAGATCGAGCTTCAGGTGTCTGACTATTCAGTCTGTATTGGCCAAAAGCATCTGCAGTGATCCAGAGAGGTTCGTGAAACACTGCATCCCTCTTTTCCTATTGGGAGTGGTGTTGTAGCCAGAGGTACCCAATTTTGAGTTCATGCATGCCCAAAGCACATGCAGTTGGCCTGAGAGGCTGAGGAAACACCAGCCCCTTTCTTCTTTATGGGGGTTAAAAGAGTGGAGATGGAATTGAAAGTGCTCAACAAACCTGTTTTTCCAGGACAAAAGGGTCTGCAGTTGCCCAGAGAGGTTGAGGAAACACAGCTCACATCATATCTTAATGGTAGACAGTGATGGAGCTACATGTGTCTGAGTATCCAATCTCTGTGGGCTGAAAGCACCTGCAGTTGCTCAAAGAGGCTGAAGAAACAACAGCCCCTTCCCATCCTATGAAGTGGGGGCATGGAGATGGATTCAAAGGTGCTCAGTAAGCCAGTTTGTTCCAGCAAAAAGCACCTTTAGTTGCCCAAAAAGGCCAAGATAACAAAGTTCCCTTCCTATCCTATTGAGGGGGCAAAGATGGAGCCCAGTTGTGTGACTATTCAGTCTGTGCCAGCTGAAAGCACCTAGTTGCCTGGAAAGGCTGGGGCAGGTCCCCTCACTTTCTTCCCTGCCCAAGGTGTTGCTGGAGGCCAGGCTAGTGCTCCAATTCATTGTGGGTGGAAAGAAGCGGGTCCTTACCTTTATGTAATTTTCCATCAGCCCTGCTTCCCCTGATGCCACGGGAAGAACTATTGGCCACTTTTTGACATGGACAGTTTCTATCTTTAGCTGTTCTTAGGGTTATACTTTAACCAGCCAAATTTACCAATCAGTAGCTAAAGTTGGTACCCAACCATGTCTTCCTTCTCCTGTTTTTGGGAAATGGAGCCTTCAACTCCAGCCACAGAGCAGCTCCCAAAGCAGTTCACACTGCTACTGGATGATAGGCACCAGCCTCCCCAATGTGGTGTGCTCTTCTCATGAATCTTCACTGCAGATGGACAGTCTCTGCCTTCCTTTATTTCAAGGATGCTTCAAGATGCTCTTCTGGTCAAACATGTGCTTTAGATAGCTCTGTTTAGATAACTAACAGCTCTGTAGGATGAGCTGTCTCTTGGAATGCTTTATTCTGCTGCTATCTTGCCCCAATCCATGTGGTTGACTTTTGTAGTTGATCTTGAATCCTAAATACATGGAAAGAACTGTCATAATCATTCGTGAAGATTTTTTAATACTTTTTGCAAGGAGATGCATCTTAATTTACATACATATTATTTCAGACAAAGGTTATTTAAAAATAAATGTCAACCATGTCAGCAACTTCCACTCGAGAATTTTCTAGAAAGAATATAAAATGTCAAATTTCACATTAGTCACATTAAATCAAACAGTGCACATTTTTTGGGTTTATTCTCTGTGTCAATGATTTTTAGGTTATGAATATGCTCTGTAACTCAACAGTACAATGCCTATGTAAGATATTAACTTTATTGCCAATAAGGAAATAAAAAAATAAATGACATTTCTTGAGCATGAACACAGTCATATGCTTTTTGCTAATTGTTCTAAATTGATACCAAGTGTAAGCTTCATAAAAACAAGGACCCTGTCTGCATTATTCATTATATTATACCCAGAGTTCAACATAATACCTTTCACAAAAGAAAGGTAGAGAAATATTGTAAAATGATTGAATGAATCAATGAAAAATGAAAATAACTATAATATATTGAATTCTTATTATTTGATGGGAACTATCTTAACTATTTTATGTCCACTCTACTCATACTTTTCCCTTATGATTTCAGAAAATGTCAACCCAATCTACACAGTGGTTCAGGCCTGAAACCTTGGGGACATCATTGGTACATCTATCTCCTTAACTTTTTGCATGCAATCCACTAGCAATTTATCTGGATTCCACCTTCAAAATACATATTAAATCCATTTGTTCCAAACTATTATTTTCACTAACTAATAAGAAAAAACCTTTAATTATTTCTAGACAGTGGACAACTTAATAAATTATCTAACTTCTTCTCTCTTTACCTTTTAATCTATTCTTCCTAAGAAACTAAGGAAACATTTTAATATATAAACTTAACTAGAGCAGAGAGGCAAGATGGCATCAGTTTAAGGGGGCACTCACAATCTCTCTCACAAAGGACGGCTGATTGGGGACAGAATACTGCCTGGGTGAGCTATTCTGGGAGCTGATGGAACAGAAGGCTTTGGGATATCAATCTGGAGAGAGCTGGACAGGGAGATAGATTGCTCAAGATAAAACTGTGAGTATTTAGCCCTGCACCTGGAAATCATGGACAGTTAAGCCTCACTCTCAGGACAAGGGGTGAGGGGTGCCCGGACTCCTGCCAGCCACCTAGCAAGAGGGAGCATTCTCTGAGAGTGGGAAGGTTCTGGCAAGTGGCAGAGAGTGGTTTCCTTTCTGTGGGTTTGGCTGCCTGGAGCCCCTTTGAGCTTTGGGGAGCACACCGGCCAACTTGAAGTGGCGCCGGGCATAGGGGAGAGGTGAATCTGCTGAGGCAGCCTGATTTACTTAACCATCTTGGAATACAGAGGCTTGGCCTGAGAGAGGGCAGAGTCAGCCAATTTAATAGTTCCATGATGAGGACTTTCAGAATTTTAACACCCCTAAGGGAGTCAGACAGTGGGAAGTGCTTTTTAAGTTTCCAAGAGCCTATTTGGTGTCCCCTTGGAGGAGCGGGTGGTCTAGAAGAAGCTTGAAAATCATTTTGGTGTGGTGTACTCAGGGATCAGGGTCCCATTAGAATTTCAAAAAGGAACTCAACTTGGCCAGGAGAGGGGAGGAGGGAATCTGCTCATGCACCCTGCTGAATTCTTCTGCACTAGGAGAGTAAAACCTGCCCAGAGAAAAGTGACTAAATAGCTTTCTGAAGACCTAACTGACCCAATTAGAAAGGAATCTCAGGGGAAGAATTTCTTCCTTGAATATATGAGGTCCTTAGTTCAATTCCCGGCTCCTCTAAGAGCAGTGATCCACAGGATATCTAACATTCAGCTGACACCATAAGACAGGGAAAACAGATATTATTTTTGTACTAGCTTCTTTTGGGTCCCTTATTTTTCCCCCCCAAAAAAGGTTACTTAAAAAATTTTAACTTAGTTTACTCATGAAAACCCACCTCAAAACCTGCAGAAAGAAGACTGCAGGGTAACTGATTGATGAACACAGGCAGCCTGAGAGGCTCCAAAAGGCACAAGAAGGAATACTGTTCTTCCTTAGATTTGTTTGACTGCTTGCTATTGTGTTTGTGTGGGTCTTTTTGTATTTTTTCTTGTTTTTTGTTTGCTTGTTTGTTTTGTTTCTTGTGTTTCTTTTCTCTTTATTACCCCCCTTTTTTAAAAATTAGGTGCTGCTAACTTGTTTCTTCTTTGCTCTGCTTCTTCCTTGATTTCCCATTTTCTGTGTATACTGATTTTCTTTACCAATGAAATCTCTTTTCCTTCCTTCATATTTCTATCTTCTGCTTTTTGTTGTGGTTCTTACATTCCAGCTTTTTTTTTTATTAGTCCTCAACATTACTGGTTTTGATTTCTATCTTGTCTATTCTGTTTTCTTCTTATTATTATAATTAACTTTTTTCTTTCTGTCCTTTCTTTTTTGTTTCCCTCTCTCCTCATCGTTCTGGCCTTTTACACCATTCTATATATTTTTCTCTATTCAGTTTCCTATTTCATTACAGGTACTCCACTTTTTTATTCCTATTATTCTACACTGCTTACGTGAGTTAAATATTCATTTTACTAAGTCTTATACAGCCCCTCGTTTAACTTTTATTGTTATTACTATTATCCTTTATCTCTTCTTACCTCTTTCAATTTCTCTGGCCCTAATCTATTTCTTTCAAGGGAACATAGGAAACAGCAAGGAAATAGAACAAAAAGAACAAAGTGTCAAATAGAAAACTTAACACACACACAAGACCAGCAGCTAAACACAACTCTAGAGCAGAGAGAGAAGCTAATCAACTGAATAAACCCATCAAGGTAAATGATGACCAGAGGGCAACAAAAAATTGCAAACCAAACTGAGAAACAGGAAGACATGGACCAGTCCAAAGAACAAACTAAAAACCAGGGAGAGATGTAGAACGTCAAAGATCTAATCAAAGCTGTCCAAACAAATATCATGGACCAACATAATGAAGTGAAGGAAGAGTTTAAGGATATTAGGAAGACCCTGGGAGAACTTACTGAAGAAATTGCAAACATACATAAAAACATAATGGATATGATGGTGACAAATGGCACAATCCAAGAAATAAAAAAGACACTGTAATCACATAACAGCAGATTTGAACAGACAGAAAAAAGAATTAGTGATGTGGAAGACAGTGCATCTGAAATCAAACAGACAGTAGAAGAGACAGATTAAAGATAGAAAAAAAATTCAGCAAGTACTTAAGGATATAAATGACAACTCAAAACACTCAAACATATGCATTATAGGAATCCCAGATGAAGAAGAGAAGGGAAAGGGAACAGAAGGAGTGTTGAAGGAAATAATGGCTGAAAACTTCCCAACCCTATTGAGGGAGATGGACATACATGTCCAGGAAGCACAGCGCACCTAAACTTGTATAAACCCTAAGAGGCCTATTCCAAGATATATACTTGTCAAAATGTCCAATGCTAAAGACAAAGAGAAAGTACTCAAGGCAGCAAGAGAAAAGAAAACCATCACATACAAGGGAAGATCAATAAGATTAAGTGTTGATTTCTCATCTGAAGCCATGAAGACAAGAAGATCATGGTATGACATAGTCAAGGTACTCAAAGAAAAAAACTTCCAGCCATGAATTCTCTATCCAGCAAAGCTGGCATTCAAAAATGATGGAGAGTTCAAAATATTCACAGATAAACAGAAATTAAGGGAGTATGCCAATAAGAAACAAGACCTTAAAGAAATACCAAAAGAAGTTCTACAGGTTGAAAGGGAAAAACAGGAGACAAAGAGTTGGAGAAGAGTATAAGAACAACTGAAAAGATAAAAAGAGAAATAAAAACAACACATGACATACATAAACCCAAAGAAAATATGGCTGATGTAAGAAATTCCTTGAGAGTAATAACATTGAATGATAAGGGATTAAATTCACCAGTCAAGAGACACAGATTGGCAGAATGGATAAGGAAATATGACCCATCCATATGTTGTCTACAAGAAACCCACCTTCGACCCAGGGATTCAAGGAGGCTGAAAGTGAATGGCTGGAAAACAATTTTACAAACAAACAACAACCAAAAAAAGGGCGGGAGTAGCTATACTAATATCAGACAAAATAGGCTTTAATGCAAAACTATTGTAAGAGACAAAGATGGACACTATATATTAGTAAAAAGGATAATCTTTCAAGAAGAAAGAACAATCATAGACTTTTATGCACCTAATCAGGGCACCTCAAAATACATGAGGCAAACACTGGAAAGACTAAGTAGAGACAAAAATGACTCTATAATTATTCTGGGAGAATTTAATACAGCATTATCACAATTAGACAGAAGCTCTCAACAGAGAATCAATAAAGAAAGAAAGACTCTGTATAATGCATTAGAGGATCTGGAACTAATAGTTATATACAGAATGCAATACTCAAGTACAATGGGTTATACATTCTTCTATAGTGCACATGGGTCATACTCCAAGATAGATCACATCCTAGGTCACAGAACAACTCTTAATGAATTCAGAAAGATTGAGATTATACTAAGCAATTTCTCTGAACACAATGGAATGGAATTGGAACTCATTAAGGACCAAAGAACCAGATTAGGCACAATGATATGGAAGTTACAAAATACACTCTTAGACAAACAGTGGGT
>JAQZBX010108234.1:0-10572 GCA_029593785.1 Cabassous unicinctus
AGGCTTTAGCTGAATCCAAATTATACTAACTTTCTCTTCACCTAAGACAAAATGAAAATTAAGAGGATTTTTTGGCCTTCAGGATATTGTAGAAGTTGGATTTCAAGTTTTTCTCTGAAAGCTCAATCTTTATATGCCATGTACAAAGCTAAAAAAAAATTGAGACCCTTATTTGGGATGAAACTGTTCAAAATAAGGAAATAAAGCCATTTTCAGACACTCTCGCTCTGGGTACCCTGATTACAAATTACCTTTTTTCTCCTTGTCCATGAATGACAATGAGATGCTTTAGGTTTCCTTACACAAAAGCATAGAGAACAACATAGACCATTGGGATAATATAGCCAGCAACTGTATAACATAGCCAAGGGCTTTCCCCCTTGCATGAAATCTATTGTTGCAATGGAAAACATCAACAAAAAAACTAAGAATGTAGAGGTACCACACAATGCCTTCAAAAAATGATCTTTAGAATTCTCAAGGAGAAGAAGAAATATACAAAGAAAGAACTAAAGGATGTCAGGAAAACAATGAGTAAGAATCCTAGTAAGAGATAGAAAATTTGAAAAGGAAACAAACAGAAGTAATGAGGTTGAAGGCCAGAGTAAATGAAATGACAAATCCCAGAGAGGGTTTCAAAAGCAGATTGCAGCTCGTAGGAAAAAAAAATCAGTAAATTCAAAGACAAGACAATTGAGATGAATAAGGCCGAGGAACAGAAAATAAAAAGAATCATAAGAAACAAAAATAGCTTAAGACTCTTCTAGGACACCATCAAGTTTACCAATATAGGAATTATGGTAGTCCCAGAAGGAGTTGACAAAGAGAAAGGGGCAGAAGGAATATTCAAAGACATGATGACAGAGAGCTTCCCAAACTTACCAAAAGATGAAAATATGCATTCTAAGAAGCTCAGAGAGTACCAAGCAGGGTAAACATTAAGAAAAACACATCCCATTATATGTTGATCACACTAGTGAATGCAAAGTACAAAGAGAGGGTTCTGAAAGCTGCAAGAGAAAAACAATGTGCTATGTACAAGGGAGCCCCAATTACATTGTGTGCTTATTTTTCATCAGAAACCTTGGAAACAAGAAGGTTATTGGTTGAAATACTTAAATTGCTTAAAAAAAATACAACTGCCAACCAAGAATTTTATATCTGGTAAGACTTCCTTTTAAAATGAGAGAGAGATAAAGCATTCCCAGCTAAACAAAAGATTAGGTAGTTCATCACTACCAGGACTGCCTTACAAGTAATTCTAAAGGAAGCTTCTCAGACTGAAAGGAAAGGACACTAGGCACTGTTTCAAAGTGGCATGAAGAAATAAAGACCTACAGTGAAAGTAACCATTAGAGTATTTATAAATGCCAATATTATTTTATTGTATTATTTGGTATGTAACTCCACTTCTTACTTTCTACAGGTGCTAAAATGCAAACACATAAAATGTAATGATAGGGAAACAGATGTGGCTCAAAGGATAGAGTGTCCACCTACCAGACGGGAGGTCACAAGTTTGGTTCCCAGTGCCTCCTAAAAAAGACAAGCAAGACAGCGAGCTGATGCAACAAGCTGGTGTGGCAAGGTGACGCAACAAGGTGATGCAACATGAGACACAAGAAGGAAAACATAATGAGAGACACAACAAAGCAGGAATCAGAGGTGACTCAAGTGATTAAGTGCCTCCCTCCCACATAGGAGTTCCTGGCATTTGATTCCTGGTGCCTACTGAAAAAAAAGAAAGAAGATGGGCACACAATGAACAGACATAGCAAGTGCAAACAACAAAGGTGTGGGGAGAAATAAATAAAATAAATCTTTTTAAAAAAGCGGTGATAAACCTATGGTTCAGGACATACACTGTACAAAGGTATAAGGGTAACAAGTACAAAAGGTAGAGGGGTTGGTGGGATATAAGAAAATACATGTATATACTACTGAAGTCAAGTTGGTATGAAAACAAATATGATTGTTATATATTTAGGATGTTAAATTTTAACTCCCTGGTAGTCACAAGAAAAATACATGAAAAATATATACAGATAGAAAAGAGAAGTCATGAAGTTTGGTAACATGCCAAAAATAAAAAACCTAATAAATATATAAGTAGGCATTAACAGAAGAATTTAGCGGCAAAAAAATGTATGAGACATACAAAGGCTAAATACAAAATGGCAGAAAAAAGTCCTGAATTACCACTAGTGGCTTTAAATGTAAATGGATTAAATTCTCCAGCAAGAAGAAAAGATTGGCATAATGGATTAAAAAAAAGCATATTCCAAATATATGTTGTCCGTAAGAGATTCCCTTAATTCAAAGAAACAAAGACATTTAACAGTTCTCCTTCTGTTATTTTTTCTTCCTGTCTTATTAATTTCCAGATTCATTATTTTATGGTCAGAGAAGATATACTGTATGATTTCAGTTTTTTAAAATTCATAATAATTGTTTTATGTTTTAACATGCGGTCTATCCTGGAGAATGATCTTTGTGCACTTAAGAAGAACGTATTCTGTTATTGTTGGGTGAAGTATACTATATATATCTGTTAGGTTTAGTTGGTTTAAGATATTGTTGAAGTCTTGTATTTCCTTGTTGAACTTTTGACTAATTGTTCTACCCATTATTGAAAATGGTGTATTAAAATCTCCTAGTATTAATATAGAACCATTAGTTTCTCCTTTCAAATCTGTAAGTATCTGATGCATATAGTTTTGGGTTGTGATGTTAGGTATATATATATTTATAACTGTTATGTCTTCTTGTTGACTTGATCCCTTTATCAGTATATAATGACCATTTTTGTCCCTTGTAACTGTTTTTTACTTTAAGTATATTTTATCTATATTAGTTTATCAGATAGCTACCACAGCTCTCTTTTGGTTACTAGCTGCATGGCTAATATTTTTCTATACTATGAAGTGGGAAATTCACAAATATGTCCAAATTAAACAACATACTCTTAAACACCCAAAGGATTAAAAATGAAACCACAAGGGAAATTAGGCAATATCTTGAAGTGAATGAAAATGAAAATACAACATAACAAAATTTATTTAATGATGCAAAGGCAGTGCTGAGAGTCAAATTTATGGCTCTAAATGCTTACCTTAAAAAAGAAGAAAGTCTTCAAATAAGATACCTAACCTCAAAACTGAAAGAAATACAAAAGAAAGAGCAAACTAAATCCAAAAGGATCAGAAGAAAGAAAAACAATTCAGTTAAAATAAATAAAATAGAGAGAGGGAAAAAACACAATAGGAGAATCAACAAACCCTAAAATTAGTTCTTTTAAAAGACCAATAAAATTTACAAACTATTAACTACACGGACAAAGAAAAAAAGTAGAAAGGGTGCAAATAATGAAAATCGGAAATGAAAAGGAATACATTACTACTGACCCTGCTGAAATAGTAAGAAGTGTAAGAGGATACTAGGAACAATTGTACACCAATAAATTTGCAACCTAGATTAAATGGGGAAATTCTAAGAAACACATGAAATAATTACTCTGACTTCAGAAGAAGTAAAAGCTCTCAAAAACAATTACTATTAAAGAGATTGAATTAGTAGTGAAAAACCTCACAACAATAAAAAACAAGAACAGATAGTTTCACAGGGCAATTTTACCACACATTCAAAGAGACTTACCTCCAATTCTGCTCAAACTCTTTTCAAAAATTTGAAGAGGGGTTACACTCTCTAACACATTCTATGAGGTCAGCATCTGCATACCAAAAACAGATAAAGATACCACAAGAAAATAAATATCTGTTATGAATACAGATGCAAAATCCTCAGTAAAACACTAGCAAACTGAATACAACAGTTTAGTAAAAGAATTATACACCAAGGCCAAGTGGGATTTATACCAGGTATACAAGGGCTGTTCAACATAAGACAATCAATTAATGTAATACTCCACATTACCTGAATAAAGGGGGAAAACCACATGATTATCTTAATTGACCAAAAAAGGCATTTGACAAAATCCAACATCCCTTCTGGATAAAAACACTTAGAACATTAGAAATAGAAGACAAAATTCTGAACATGACAAGGAGCATGCATGAAAAATCCATAGCTAGCATCCTAGTTAATGGTGAAATACTGAAAGCTTTGCATCTAAGATGAGGTAAAAGACATGTATGTTCATTGTCACCATTGTCCTTCAACACTGTATTGGAAATTCTTGCAATAGAAATTAAGCAATTAAAAGAAATAAAATTATCTCAATTAG
Organism: Cabassous unicinctus; assembly: GCA_029593785.1. Lineage (NCBI taxonomy): Eukaryota > Metazoa > Chordata > Mammalia > Cingulata > Chlamyphoridae > Cabassous > Cabassous unicinctus. The sequence goes on from JAQZBX010108234.1 coordinate 4,244, forward strand.
AAAGGAAGAAGCAAAATTTTCCCTATTTGCAGACAACAAGATCCTATATACAGAAAATCTTTAAAAAATCAACAACAAAGTCCTAGAGCTTGTAAATGAAATTAGGCAAGTGACGAGGTACAAAATCAATACCCCCAAATTAGTAGTGTTTCTATGCACAAGCAATGAACAGTCAGAAGAAGAAATCAAGAAAGAAACTTAAAATTCCATTTACAATAGCAACTAAAAGAATAAAATATCTAGGGATAAATCTAACCAAGGATGTAAAGAACCTGTATACATAAAACTACAAATCACTGCTGAAAGATGTTAAAGAAGACCTAAATATATAGAAAGATACTCCATGTTCATGGACTGGAAGACTAAATTTTGCTAAAATGCTACCCAAAATGATTCATAGATTCAATACAATCCCAATCAAAATTCCAGCTACCTTCTTTTCAGAAATGGAAATGCAAATCTTTAAATTTATACAGATGTGTAACGGGCCCTAAATAATCAAAATTGTCTTGGAAAAGAAGAATGATGTTGGAGTAATCACACTTCCCATTCTTAAAAGTTAATACCAAGCCACAATAATCAAAACAGCTTGATATTGACACAAGGACAGGCATATGCACCAATCAAAATGGAGCTCAGAAATCAACACTCACATTTAGGGCCATGTGATTTTTGGCCAAAGGACAAAGACCACTCAAATAAGAAAAAATAAAGTCTTCACCATTTGAAAATAATGAAGAAGACCTCTATTTCAAAACTTATGAAAAATCACCCTAAAGTGGGTAAAAGAGCTAAAGATAAGAGTCAGAAATATCAAACACTTAGGAGAAAATGTAAGGAAGAACCATTGGTACCTTTTGTTAAAAAATGGATTATTAGACTTAAGCCTCAAAACACAAGCAAAAAATAAAAATAAAAAAAGAAAAAGAAAATATAGATAAATGGGATCTCATCAAAATTTAAAAGTTTTATGTCTCTAAGGACTTTATCAGCATAGTAATATGACATCCTCCACAACAGGAGAAAATATTTGGACAGCATATATTGAATACAGGTTTAATATCCGTAATACATAAATAAAACCTTCAACTTAGCAACAAAAAGAAACAGCCCAATTAAAAATGGGCTAAAGAATTGAGAAGACATCTCTACAGAGAAGATCTACAAATAGCTAGAAAGCACATAAAAAGATGCTCAACATTTTTAGCCATCAGGGAAATGCAAATCAAAACCACAATGAGATACCATTTCACAATCTTTAGAATGGCAACTATTAAAAAATAGAAAATTATAAGTGTTGGAAAGGATGCAGAGAAATAGGAACACTCATTCATTGTTGATGGTGATATAAAATAGTGCAGCCACTGTGACAGATGGTTTATTAGCTCCTCAGTAAGTTGAATATAGAAACTACCATAGGAACCATCAATCACACTTTAAGTATAAACTCAAAAAATTGAAAGCAGGGAAACCTGAAGATAGTTACACATTGGTAACTTCATAGTGGCATTATTCACAATTTCCAAACTTGGTCAAAGAGCTAAAGAAAAGAGCCAGGAATTATATTCTGTCCATCAACTGATGAACAGATAAAAAAATGTGTTATACACATACAATGGAATATTATTCAGCCTTAAAAAGGAATGAAGTCCTGGCGTATACTACAACATGGATGAATTCTGATAACATCATATTTAGTAAAATAAAACAGATATAAAATAACAAATATTGAATGATATGATTGATATGAATTAATTAGAATTAGCAAAATCATAGAGTCAAAATCTAGAATATATGTAACCAGGGTACAGAGTGGGGATAGGGAATAGGAAGTTAAGGTATAAAATGTACAGAGTACCCTATGGAATAATGGAAATATTTTGGACATAGATGGTGGTGATGGTAAAACAACTTGTCAATGTGATTAACAGCAATGGAATATATATGTGAATGCAATTAAACACAGAATGAAGCAGAATTAAAAAAAATAAAAATTACAAGGGAAAGGGGAACATTATCACTGACCCCATAGAAATGTGAGATCATAAAAGGATACTATGAACAACTGTACATCAAAAACTACAAATATAGATGAAAAGGACAAATTCCTAGAAACATGCAAATATCCTACACTAACTCTAAAAGACAGAGAAGATCTCAACAAACCAATTGCAAGTAAAGAGAATGAAACAGCCTTCAAAAAGCTCTCCAAAATGAAAAGCCCATGACCAGATAGCTTCACAGGTGAATTTTACCAGTCATTCAAAGATGCCTTATTATCAGTCTTGTTCAAGCTCTTCAAAAAAATTGAACAGGAAGGAATGCTACCAAACTCATTCTATGAAGCAAAAATTACCCTAATACCAAAAACATATTAAGGTACTATGAAAAAAGAAAATTACAGACCAATCTTTCTAATGAATATAGATGCAAAAATCGTCAGCAAAATACTTGCAAACCGAATCCAAAAGCACATTAAAAGAATTATGCACCATGATCTTGTGGATATTATCCCAGGTATGCAAGGATAGTTCAACACCAAAAAATCACTTAGTGTAATAAACTATATTAATAGATCGGAGGAAAAAAATCACATGATCATCTTGATTGATGCAGAAAAGGCATTTGACAAAGAACAGCATCCTTTCCTCATAAAAGCACTCTAAAAGATAGGAATAGAAAGAAACTTTCTTAACATGCTGAAGTACATATATGAAACACCCACAGTTAGCAATGTCCTGAACAGTGAAAGACTGAAAGCTTTCTCGCTGAGATCAGGAACAAGACAAAGTTGTTCACTTTCACCAATGTTATGCAGTATTGTGCTAGAAGTTCTAGCTAGGGCAAGTATGCAAGAAAAAGAAATAAAATGTTCCCAAACTTGAAAAGAAGAAGTAAAACTTTCACTATGCACTGATGATATGATCTTATATCTAGAAAATCCTGAAAAATCCATATAAAAAGCTGCTAGAACTAATTGATGAGTTCAGCTAAGTGGCAGGTGGCAGGGTACAAAATTACTATGCAAAAATCAGTAGTGTTTCTATATACTACAGATAAGCAATCTGAGGAGGAAATCAGAAAAAAAATCTATAATAACAACTCAAAGAGTCACAGTTTAAGAATAAACTTAACCAAGAATAATGGACCTGTATTCAGAAACTAGAAAACATTGCTAAAAGAAACCAAAGAAGACCTAAATAAATGGATAGACATTCTGTTTTCATGGATTGGAAAACTAAACATTCTTAAGATGTCAATTCTACCAAAATGGTTTGACAAATTCAATACAATCCCAATTAAAATCCCAACAGCCATTTTTGCAGTAATGGAAAAGCCAATTATCAAAATTATTTGCAAAGGTAAAGGGCTTCAAATAGGCAAAAATATCTTTAAAAAGAAGAATGAAGTTGGAAGTCTTTCACTTCCTGACTTTAAAGAAGTTTACTAAGCTACAGTGGTAAAAACAACATGGTACTGGCATAAAGAAAGACATATTGACCAATGGAACTGAATTGAGAACTCAGAATTAAACCCTCATATCTGCCATCAAATAACTTTTTCCCATATAGTAGTCTTTTATTGGTCACCAACATGCCAGACATAAGGGATATAAGCACTAAGCAAAAAGCAAAGGACTCTAATTGTCATACTCACAATTTTCAGTTAATAATCAGCACCGTGTTTTTTAGCCTACTTCTTCCCAAATGTTTCTCCTAACTCTAGGTCCATAATCACAGTTGAGGATAACTTTCTAGGTTTCAGAGATCTGCTTCAGCAATAAGCTGGTATCTTCAGACTTGTTAATACTGTGTGAAAACTCAGGAGTAACCAAGTCCTGAGGATCCTGCCTTTCAACACCTGGACATGATACCTGGAATCCTCACTCCCCTGAAAGACCACAGTCATCCTGGAATCTTCATTCAGCACAGCTGAGAAATGGCATTTACAATGGAAACTGACTTTTCCAGAAATGTTACAGATCAGTTACAGCAAACAGAATGGAGACCATCAGGGAAAACTGTCATTCTGGGCTCCCTTTTGACCATAGTAGCTATGTGGAAGCAGCAACAGATTCAATGCCATCAAATGATTTTTGGCAATTTTGCCAAACCTACTTAGCTGGGACAAAACAGTCTATTCAACAAATGGCGCTGGGAGAACTAGATATCGTATTCAAAAGAAAGGAAAAGGACCCCGATCTCACACCTTATACAAAAATTAACTCAAAATAGATCAAAGGCCTAAATATAAAAGCTACAACCATAAAACTCCTAGAAGAAAATGTAGGGAAACATCTTCAAAACCTTGTGGTAGGAAGTAATTTTTTAAGTCTTACACCCAAGGCTGGAACAATGAAAGAAAAAATAGATAAATGGGACCTCCTCAAAATGAAACACTTTTGTTCTTCAAATGACTTTGTCAAGACAGTAAAAAGGCAGCCTACTTAATAGAAGAAAATATTTGGAAACCACATATTGTATAAGGGTTTGATATCCATAGTATATAAAAAGATCATATAACTCAATGATAAAAAGACAAGCAACCCAATTTAAAAATGGGACTTTTGTGGACATTTTTTCAGATAGGAGATAAGGATGGCCAGAAGGAACATGGGGGGAAGCTCAGTGCTGCTGGCTTTTGGGGAAATGCAGATCAAGGCTACAATGAGATACCATTTCACTCCTTATAGAATGACCATTATTTAAAGGCAGAGGACTGCAGATGCTGGATTATATGTGTTGGTGGGAGTGTGGAGTGGTGAGGGGATAGTGAGGACAGTTTGGTGTGGTATCTCAGGAAGCTGGGTGTGGAACTGCCTTATAATTCAGCAATCCCATTGCCGACAATGTATTCAATGTATTCAGAGAGCAGGGCCAGTGGTCCTGGTGGCATTATTCAGGTTTGCTAAAGTATGGAACCCACCTGGGTGTCCATCAATCAATGAATGGATAGAGAATATGTGGTGAATGCATAGAATACTGTGCTATTCAGCTATAAGAAGAGGTGAATTTTAGATGCACGTGGCAGCATGGGCGAGTCTTGAGAAATTATGTTGATTGGAGTGATTCTGCAATGGAAGGACAGATGTTGTATGGCCTTACTAATATGAGTTAAATGTCTAATATGAACTAAATATTATAAGTAAACTCAGGGAGGTAAACTGTAGAGTATAGTTTACTAGGAGATAGGATGTGGGTTGAGAATGGGAGTTGATACTTAATATATGCAGAATTTTTATAAAGGTTTATTGCAAAAGTGTGGAAATGAATAGAGTTGATGGTAACACAATTATAGTGAGTATAATTAACACTGCCAATTTATAAATGTGATTGTGGCTGAAAGAAGTAGTCTGTGGATGTAAATGTCAATTAAAAGGAAGGTATAAAATAATCTAAGGAATTTATGGCATAGTGATTTCGGTTGTGTATGAAGATTGTGGTTAAGAGTATAATATATGATTTTTTGCATTGGGCCATTTATCACCACTATATCCATTTTCTTTTTATGTATGATTAGAATTTCTTAGTATGTTCTCCCAGTGTCCGCTTTAATAGCCTTAATCTTTTTCTTCACTTCATTAAGTTGATTTATGATATTTGTTTGGACATCTCTGATTAGTTGTTCCATGTGCTGCATCTCCTCCTGTTTTTTTAGTTTGTTCACTGGACTGGGCCATGTCTTCCTGTTTCTTAGTGTGGCTTGTAATTTTTTGTTGATGTGTAGGCATCTGTTTATTTTGATGGGTTTACTCAGGTGATTAGCTTGTCTCTTTGCCTTAGGGTTTTATTTTGTTGTTGCTGTTGTGTGTGGTAAGGATTCACTTTGACACTTCATCCTCTTATTCTATTTCCTTGCTGTTATCTATGTTCCCTTGGGGAAAAAAATAGGACCAGAGAAAAGGAGAGATTAGAACAACAAAGAATAATAGTAAAAGGTAGAAAACAAACTGAACAATACCTAGGAAAATGAATAATTAATACAAATAAGAAGGATAGAAGAATAAGAATAAAAAAGTTGGAACAGAACCAATGAAATGTGTAACAAAATAGAGAAAAAATATAGAATTAAATAACAGGCCAGAATGATGAGAAAAGAGGGAAAAAAAAGAAAATTAAAAAAAGAAAGAAAACAGAGAAAAAAGGAGAGAAATAAAAACAAAAATTGAAGACCAAACAAAAAAAGGTGAAATGTGAGATCTACAACAGAAAGCAGAAGATAGAAAGATGAAGGAAAGAAAAGATATAGCATAGGTAGAAAAAATTGATAAAAGTAAAAAAGGGAAACAAAGAAAGGGGAGACACAACAAAGAAGAAACAAGACAGCAG